>SJYC01148606.1:0-72594 GCA_006408675.1 Madoqua kirkii
ATATATATATATATGAATCACTTTGCTGTACACCAGAAACTAACAACATTGTAAATCAGTTATACTTCAATAAAAAATTTTAATACTTTATTTCTTGGGAAGATAAAGTTATTGCTTAAAACAAATCTACGTGATGACCCACTTTGCCACCACTGTTCAGTTGCTGGTTATAGACAGCCCTTGTAGGTAACATTTCTTCCCATCACCCCAAAATCTACAGTTTTCCCACTTGTGGCTCATATCCACCGCACTTTCAAATCTCAGGTTATAACGTCCAGGATGAAGAAGCTTATGCGTTTGTAATTTTTAAATTCCTCTTTCCCCACATTTTCACTCTGTCAAGATCAGATGCACATTTTTGATCAATGACCAATCACATCACATCTTGTGGTTTCTAGGTGGTGGGTCACTGCCCACAGTGCCCGCAGACACAAAACCTATGATGGTGTGACCTTCTCATCTCGCCGTGATAAATCCATACATTCACAAAAACGGGTCGCATCAAAAGGGACTGACTCACAGGAAAGTAGGGGCAAGAAGTGAACGTAAAACACGAAGCAAAATGTGAAGGAACATACAAGATGTCAAGGAAAGAGCTGGAAATAGCTGAAACAACATTCAACACAAGATGCTGATGCTGCCAACACATATGAGACTCTACAAGATGCAGCCAGAGCTATCTATGGGCATAAATGAAGAGAGTGGTTGTGATGAAAACGAGGAGAAGATGTCCCAGGAAGAGACGCTGGAGAAAAGCTTCACGTCAAAGAAATTCTCAGGGATACATCTTGACATTGAAAGTGCAAAGCATAAGGTGCTGGAAGCTGATCCAAACACTAAGAAGGGAATATGACAATGGATGAAGGCAGAGCAAAGATGCTCACTCGGCGTCACGTCCTAATAAGAGGACAAGGAGGCAGCAAGCACTGTTCAAACCACTCTCGTACGTTTAAAAATTCTCACCTCATACATTTGAAAATGTAAATTATGGCATACTAAATATGTATGAGTTTTTACTGTTTTCTTCATTTCCCTCTACATTTATAACTAACAGCAATAATGTTTTTCATGTACTGATGCCAACTTTTAGAGGTCACAGAACAACTGTAATTTTAAATTCTGGCTCTGCCACCAACTGTGTGACTTGGGTCAAGTTACTTAATAAATTCGACCATTTTAAGTGTCTTAACTCAATGGTTTTTAATAAATGTGGGTGGTGATATTAATAGTACCACAATTCAGTTCTAGAATGTTTCCATCTCCCCTAAACATTTCCCTCAACCGGTTTGTAAGTGGTTCCTGCTCCTGGCTCCAGACAACCATCTGCCTTCTGCCTCCATAAACTCACTTCAAGATGTAGTCATTTGGACCTGGCCTGACTTCCCAGGTGGCTCAGTGGTAAAGGATCTGCCTGCCAAACAAGAGACCTGGGTTCGATCCCTGGGGTGGGAAGACTCCCTGAAGAAGGAAATGGCAATCTGCTTCAGTGTCCTTGCCTGGAGACTCCATGGACAGAGGAGCCTGGTGGGCTACAGTCCATGGAGTCACAGGACCCCAACACGACTTGGCGACTATATACGCATGCATCCTTCACTCAGCATAGTGCTGTCTGAGGTTCACACATGTTGCGATGTCCCTTCAAGGGATATTTTATTGAGATTTCCTTTACAGTCTGGAGCCTGCTATCCAGAGAGCAAGTCCAAGAGAAACTGTATCGAGTCAACTGGTCATCTCCAGAACCTCGAGCAAATACCCCCGGGGTACCCCAGCTCATCCTGGTTCCACGATCTCCCCCCACCAGGACTCTGGGGCCTCTTCGATCATTTATTCAGGCGGGCGTATCACTTGCCTTCCTCTCCATCACCCTTGATTTCAAAGCACCCACAGCTGCAGATCAATACCTACCAGGCTACTCAGCTTGCTAATTGACTAGAGAGAAGGGATATATCCCATAACTGAGAACTAATGGCTATATTTTCACCCTAATGAGATACTGAAGAAGTTCTTCCTTACTCTTCATCTTACCTTTTCTCTTGTCTGGCAAACACGGGAAAAAGATGGTGTTTGCCTGACAATGCCTCTCAAGGATAGATCTGGTAACCTAGATCCGCCTGTGGTTGGAAGAGGCTTAGGGAAAGCCGAAGTGGCCATCTTTGGTTATCTGTGGCTGCAATGGTTAAAAAAAGGTGGTGGGTGAGGGGGGAGTGGGCAGGGTGAACGCATCAAGTAGGGAGTGGAGGACTCAATGTGAGATACAAATTAATTCTTTGCTAGAGGCAAAATGACAAGCATCCAAAAAAAGAAAAAAAGACACGCATCAATTAGCACTGACTGGGTACTCACAGGAGACTCTACAGAAGAGGATGAATGGATTTCTTTACCTGCACTCGCCGTGTTTTTCTGGAGGTGTGACTACGGCTTTCCATCCAGGAGTAGAGTCACAGCTAACTGGCTGGGCCCTGCTTTTGTGTCAGAAAAAAAAATGTGGGGCAGCAAAACCGAAAGCATGGAGAATTCCTTTCTGCTTCTGGTTCTCAGCAGGGTCCACAGAGGATCTACAGAGGGGTCAACATGGAGGTATGTCTACAATAAGTTTTCCTTACACAGAATCTGGCTTCCTAAGGGCAAAGAATGTTTGTCTGTGAATGTTCGTGGCTAGACCCAGGCTGATCTGTTTTATTTGTGAAATCCGGTCACCCTAATTAACCAGGTTGCCCTGAGCAACCTCGCAGCCCTGGCCCAGGCTTGTGCTCAAAAGGGCAGTTTTCAGTTTCTGCTTTTTAAAGAGGTCTGAGGCATATGCCGCTGAGCCCACGTGCACGTGAATAAACAACGAAAACATTTGGTCCTTGAGCAGGTTAAGTGTTCCTGCGTGTGTTTTCCATGTACCACCATTTCTTGGCTTGTTTCCACCCCCTCCCCTGCCCCCCAAAAAGAACTCTGCCAAAACATTTCTACAATCACATTAATTTACTTTGTTGAAGTGCTTCTTCTTCAGGCATTAGCCCCTAGGAAGATTAAATGATACACTATAGTCTAGAAAACTCTAAGCTTGAATAATCCAAGTCCCAGGAATGTACTGGAAATATGGAAGAGTAAACAAAGACATGTTGAGAAATTACTGCCAGGAAAACTCTAAATGAAAGAAGAAAACGAGCCACACATTTTTAACGTGGCTTAGAAAACTGACACCTGTGTCCGCGGTAACTGCAGATTTCTCACACTTGGCAGCACACAATGGAAGCTCTGTGTCCTTGAACTGAGCCCATCAGACTTATCCCAGAAGCAAGCTCCTCCATCGCTTCACCTAGAAAACCTGCAGATGGCACATGATCAACAGAAGCGGCGCACGAACCAGAGAAACTCTGCAATCCAACAGGAGAGCGGTGCCTAGAGATGGGAAGGCAGGAGCCAAACGCACGCCCTAGCTTCCTCTATGTGGGAGTGCCCCGACCTTGGCATGACTGACACGTTAGATGGATAATGCTTTGCTGCAGTGGGGGGTCTTGTGTATTGTGGGCTGACTGGCAGTCTCCTTGGCCAGTGCCCATAGATGCCATTAGGAGACAAGCAGAACAGTCTTCAGACGTTCCCAAGTGGCCCCTAGTCGAGGATCACTGGACGAGACCAACTATAGCATCATCATTTTCAGAGGTGGAGGGATCTGGGAGACCACCAGGGCCAAGGCCTTGCTGTTTAGGATGAGTTGATGGAGTCTGAGTTAAGGAGTTAAAGGCGCTACATCCTAGACTTCCCTGGTGGTCCAGTGGTTAAGGCTCCATGCTTCCAATGGGTCTGATCCCTTGATGGGAGGTTCAGCATGCCATGCAGTGTGGCTAAAAAACCTCTTTTTTAATTTAAAAACGTTAAAAAAAAAGGAGGCTGAGCCCCTACTCCAAGGCAGCACAGAGACCAGACACCAGGGTACCTGAGCAGATGGCCGATTTTGGAGAAGCCTTTTTCCCATGAAATGACTGAATATAAAGTGCATCATACTCTTCAAAACCACTGCTGGGTAAAATAAAATAGTATTAACAATGCCAGTCTGTCCTTCTCTATTTTACAGAAGAAAAAGTACAGAGGAAACAAGAAGAGGTGGCCCCATGGGGACACCCCAGCTGCTGAGACGGTGGATCGGATGAGGCCAACAATCAAGAGGGCCCTGTCGGAGCACAAAAAATAGCACATATTAAAGCCATTTTGTATGCCTTTCTAAAGTTACTTTGATGTAGTACAAAATTTCAACCCACTCCAAGAAGTGAATGCATACACATTCTAGATGCATTGTAGGCAGGTGCTTGGACAAAAGGGGTCCCAAGCACCCGCCATCCTTTCACCGCTGTTCAAAGAACAGACTACTAGAAATAAGGGAATGGTGTGGTTTGGATAATTACCACCAAAATCTGGACAGTCACAAGGCTCACACATGCCACAGGGGCCCAGGACCTGCAGAATATGTTTCCAGCAATTGCCAACTGACTTACAGTGAAGCCTGCAGCCATCACCAAACCAGGACGCCAGCACCTGCTAACCTAAGACCTATCTCCTCCTTGCCTAAACAAATACTCTGAACAAGACTCGGGGCTCTTAGGGAACAGGTGTGGGCAAAGTCTCAGTCTGGTGGAGTTCTTGCCATGCCCTGGGGGTCTAGAGGGAGCTGATCAATGAGTTCTTAGAAGATTATCTAGGGAAACACCAGAAACTATTGAAAGGTGAGCTCAGAAGAAGAGAGGGAATGTTCAAAGCTCCTGGAGTATTTTAGTCCCAATTGATCAGCATATTTTAGTCCCAAATGAAGCATCAGATAATCTGTGAAGCAGAAAAGCAGCAAAGACTATATAAAACTATTTCAAACCATTTAAAAATAAGAAAGAGCTAGAATCAGATGCCCGGATGACTGAAGCACGAATGATTTCAGTACACGTCTTTTTGGTGCACGCAGTCATGATTTACAGCCACATTGCTCCATCAAGCAACTTTTTGTTACTATTTTTTTCCACTGAAACTCTCAAATAGAATGATTAAAGAATTACATTTCTTGTTAAGGCTGCTCATAGAAAAGGAAAGGAGGGAGGGACTTCTGTGTGGTGTTCTTATACTTTGTGAACTTTGGTTTCCAGGTGGATTACTGGAGTTAAGACTTTAGTGTAATTCTTTTGGGTGGGACCAGATCTTTGTAATTTTCCCTTCAGTAGTAATTACACTGTCCTCTCAAGGGCATACTCTACACCCAACACTCAAGGCTCCTGAGTTTTCTGTAGAAGAGGCAAGGAGAGAAACTGTGTGAAGACAAAATCCTGCCTTCAACAGGCAGCCCCGACACTTGCATCCACTTCACCTATTGGGATCTAGCTTCCAAAGAGAGCTGGTCAGGGCACGCTTCTAGGTCTTTTAATCAGTAACAGGCTCATGGTCGAGGCATGGCAGAGACGGTATAAAGAGAAGAGGCTGCTTTTAGCAAAGCTCCAATACTTTGGCCACTTGATGCAAGGAGCCAACTCATGAGAAAAGACCCAGATGCTGGGAAAGATTGAAGGCAGGAGGAAAAGAGGAGGACAAAGGATGAGATGGTTGGATGGCATCACTGACTCAACAGACATGAGTTTGAGCAAGCTCCAGGAGATGGTGAAGAACAGGGAAGCCTGATGTGCTGCAGTCCATGGGGTCGAAAAGAGTCAGACACGACTGAGCAACTGAAAAACAACAATATTAATAAGATGTCCAGTGCAAGGAAAAATGGACACCAGAATTTTGTAATAGTGGTCAATTATGCATTGTTCAGCTTCCCTGTGGCTCAGACAGTAAAGAATCTGCCTGCGAAGCAGGAGACCCAGGTTTGATCCCTGGGTTGGGAAGATTCCCCCGGAAAAGAGAATGGCAACTCACTCCAGTGTTCTTGCCTGGAGAATCCCATGGACAGAAGAGCCTGGAGGGCTACAGTCCATAGGGTCACAAAGAGGTGGATGTGACTAAAGCGACTTGGCATGCACGCATGCATAGTAGAATTTCTTTTCCTTTCTTTGGCTTCAATTTTTAAAAAACAGGAACAGGTATTTCTTACTGTTCTATTTAAGATTAAAAAAAAATAAAGGATTGTTACTTTCTGAAGTTGTGAATTGTGGAGTCATGCCTGGGCCTGCTCACCACTCTCCCAATGAAAGCCCTGTTTCCCCATCCTGTCTCTCTGGCCAGATGGCATCTACTAAGCAGGACGCCTCTGCACTTGGCAACTCACCCCCAACTTCAACACAGCGGTCTCACTGAGCACAGTCTGAATGCTCTTAGAGAGACACATAACCAGAGAATTAACAAATGTCTGAGGAAGAAAAGATTCTGGAAGGTCAACAGCATTAACACAGAGATTAAAAACCAAACGAGGAGAGTGCTGTATTCCCGGCAGCACCAACTCACGATAGTTGAAAACCACAGGGATGGCTCAGTGGAATGCTCTTAGAGAGACACATAACCAGAGAATTAACAAATGTCTGAGGAAGAAAAGATTCTGGAAGGTCAACAGCATTAACACAGAGATTAAAAACCAAACGAGGAGAGTGCTGTATTCCCGGCAGCACCAACTCACAATAGTTGAAAACCACAGGGATGGCTCAGTGGGTAAAGAATCTGCCTGCAATGCAAGAGACACAGGAGACACAGGTTCGATCCCTGGGTCGGAGAGATCCCCTGGAGGAGAAAAAGGGCAACCCACTCCACTATTCTTGCCTGGAAAATCTCATGGACAGAGGAGCCTGGCATATAGTCCATGGGGTCGCAAAGAGTCGGATCTGACTGAGCGACTAAGCATGCACGAAGAAACCAAAAAGAATTTAAACCTGATGGTTGCACCCAAACCAAACCTTTCATACCAGCTGATGGTACAAAATGGAAAACAAAGTGCAGGTCCATGAGAGATTATATCTACCGCTTTAGGACCTGGGTTCTCTAGGTGAGTCAGTTAAATTTGACAAAGACTTCCTGAGCCCCATCTTTGTTCGGGTATAGGACCACCGCATGGCAGGCCCTTTAAAGCATGACGTTTAAGTTCCAGCCACAATTTCTTTCCTTGTCTTTGGTAAAATGGAGAAAACCAAGCATCTTTCAAAATGCTGATATAGAAGTAAAGCAAATGCTAGAAGTTAAATACAAGGTGCCTGGTATATGATGAGTGCTCAAAAAGTAGGGTACACCTAGGGCCACTGTGTAACTCAGCTTTGGGGCTGTGGGGCATTCCCATCACAGTCTTGGCTTTGCAAGCAAATCCTGGATCGCCCTTCTTAACATCCCGCATTGGGTTCATTTCATTTTCCACCTCTCTGCCTTTTCTCATCAGAAATCTTCAACAGGACAATGGCACACCGGACCCCCATGAAATACCTGTGTGTGCGCATGTGTGTGCGTGTTACTCAGTCGTGTCTGACTCTGAGACCCTAAGGACTGTAGCCCACCAGGCTCCTCAGTCCGTGGGATTCTCCAGGCAAGAATACTGGAGTGGGTAGCCATTCTCTTCTCCAGGGGATCTTCCCAACCCAGGGACTGAACCCAGGTCTCCTGCACTGCAGGCAGATTCTTTACTGTCTGAGCCACTAGGGATGGCACACAAAATACAAGAAAACGGATCATTCAGGAAGGAGCAGGCTTCTGACAGAGATCTACTTCTATGTTGTAGAAAAAAGACAAGGAACTCGTTTAAGATCTATCTTTAACTCCCAGACACAACTGATGACTTCAAAGAAACATGAATCAACGTTTAATCCTCTCATTTCTTTTGCAGACATGGAGGTGGAGGCTCCCAGGACCCTTTTGAGAATCTGATGAGAAAGAGAGGGCTCCTTCCCCGGACCCCAAATATACACATATATCCAAATTTTGCTTAAACTTCAGGCAATTCAGAAACACACATCCCCGCCTATAGCCCCTCCCCCACAGCCATAATACAAGAGAAATCAGGTCGACATTCTCACGATTTCAATACAGAACAAGCTGACTTCTTAAGATTATTGTACAGACAGCTGGCTGCAGTCCCAATAATTCTCTCTCTAGGTTGGGCAAAGATTCCAAGGAATAAAACAGCACGAAGAAAACCCTGGGAAGTTTGTGCAGTCAGTCTTCAGTCCAAAACGCCTGCTGCTTTACCAAATAATTAAGTCATTACTTCATTTCTATTGCACACCTGCAGCATAATTGCTTCACAGGACCACGTTCACAGATGGCTTTGAGAGGCGTTAAGTCTACATAATAAAAGTTCATGGGGCAGCTTAGCTATTTGCACAAGGTTTTGGAATTAGGGAGATGCTGCCCGAGGCAAACACATCACCTAATTAGCTCCAATTGATCAGCTGAACAGGATTTTGCTGAGACTGGGTATAGTGGGGAGGGGGTTGCGTATCTACCTAGAGGGCAAGCGGATGCCTTCTAAACAATAAATAACGCAAAACATCCTGCATCCTGACTGAAAGAAAAACAGTCTACAGAATGGTGGCATGAATACCCAGGTGCTGTCATTTAACGATCAAAGCCGACGATGTCTGTAAACCACTTGGTGTGTGTAAAATGCTTTGCCCTTTACAAGACTTTAGTGGGACTCAGAAGGAAAGGCAGCAAGCTTCGCCAGTCCACTCAGCCGTTAGCAAATGCTTTCTGGACTCGTTGAGCTGGGCGTGAAGGATGCACGTAAAGAAGGGTGGTCCCTGTCTTTCAACAGCCATGGAAACGCAGGAAAAGAGGGCCAAGTCTGTCTCGGGGAGGGAAGGGGGTTTTCACAAGGGATGGAACACTAAATCTGGTTCTCAGGGGGAAGTGATTTTGTGCAGAGAGCTGGAAGGGGAGGAGATTGGAGAAAACACAATCAAGGCAGAAAGAACAGGGAGAATACAAAGGGAGAGAGAGCTGAGAATGGGCCTGTGCCAGGGAGCAGAAGGAGTGATGGGGACGGACGCTGGAGAAGTAGATGGAAATCTAGAAGGATCCTCTCTGCAGGTGACAATGGCCGTTTTTATAGGTGCGGTGGTCAAAGGCCCAGATCTGCTGAAATAACTGTTCTCAAAGCAAGACATGCATTAAATCCCCATGGGGGAGCTTTTTTAAGTGTACTGATGGCTGGGTCCCAGCCCCAAAGACTCCGTGGCATCAGCACTCTCTTTAAAAAACTCTCTAGTCTACTGTGCAGTTCATGCACACAAGTCATGGGCAAGAGGGTAGGGAGCCGCCTAAGGTCATGCACGCTCAGGGATCTTCTTGGACTCTGAATGCCGCAATGATTTCCCTTTAATCTTGTGCAAAAGAATGCAAAGAGGGACTTTCCTGGTGGCCCGGTGGAATCCGCCTGCCAACGCAGAGGACACAAGTTCGATCCCTAGTCTGGGAAGATTCCACATGCCGTGGGGCAACTAAGCCCATTAGCCTCAACTACTGAAACCCCCACGCCTAGGGCCCCATGCTCTGCAACCAGAGAGGCCACTGCAATGAAAAGTCTGATTTTAGCACCGCAACCAGAGAGCAGCTCCTGCTTGCTGCAGCTCGAGAAAGCCCTCAAGCATAGCAGCAAAGACCTAGTGCAGCCATAAATAAATAAAATGCAAATAGAAAAAAAAAATTAGGGTGGGAAGAAAAGGCTCCTAGAACAACCCACATACACATACCTCATTCATTACAACACAAAATGCTTTGGTATTTGTTAGGCAAGATGTCCTGATTAATATGGATGTTAACAAATCTGAACTGACCTTTGCTTGAGGAGCATGTATGTGTTTGGACTGTGTTAAAAAACAAACAAACAAACTCAACGTCTCTTTATCCCCTACACCTGTCTTTAACGCCTTGATGCTTTGCTGAACAATATCAACAAGTCAAATAGGGTTCCTGGGCTAACTCACCCGCCAGCATGATGCAGGGGCAGAGAAGGTGAGCTGGGAGGTGAGGTTTATCTAAAGAGCATCAGAGCTTTCAGAGGCCATCATATGGACAAATCTGGAGTTCATAAGCACACCAGGTGAGACAGAGGTAATGACCCCACAAACCTCCATAAATCTAAATGGCTGCCACTCCCCAGGGAGTGCGGGCAGCAAACCTGGTGGTATCTCCTGCCCCTTGGTCCCTCTCATAGCCAACAAGGCCACTGCTTGTCACAGAGCTGCCCACTGTCTGTCTACACGCCACTCCAGCAGCTACTGTGGACCAACGAGACTCAGCAATGGAATCAAACTCGATTTATGATCCCTGCCTTATGTATGACTTACCACCACTTTAAAAAGAACCACTCACAAGGGCTACTTTGAAAGAGCGCCAATTAATACCAGGCAAGAAACCAAGACATTGATTCTACTCATTTAAACTAACAAGACAGCCTCTGAGATCAGGAGAAGAGAATTTCCAAAACAAAAAAAATTGGTAAATATAAATGAGGGGAGAGAACGAAATGCTTTTCACTGCTGCCAAAACAAGAAGTAAGGTGGGGGGAACCCCTCAATCTCAAAATAGCCTCTGGTACTAACCTCTGAACACACTCTCTCCCAAACCAATTCCAAGGATTCACCTTCATGCCAAGGGCCAGGTTTGTAGCCATTTAATTATGACCTTCTCTGTAATCACATGAAGAAGTAATGAAGAATTGCCTCTTGTGAGTTGTTTAACGTCTCTTTATCCCCTACACCTGTCTTTAACGCCTTGATGCTTTGCTGAACAATATCAACAAGTCAAATAGGGTTCCTGGGCTAACTCACCCGCCAGCATGATGCAGGGGCAGAGAAGGTGAGCTGGGAGGTGAGGTTTATCTAAAGAGCATCAGAGCTTTCAGAGGCCATCATATGGACAAATCTGGAGTTCATAAGCACACCAGGTGAGACAGAGGTAATGACCCCACAAACCTCCATAAATCTAAATGGCTGCCACTCCCCAGGGAGTGCGGGCAGCAAACCTGGTGGTATCTCCTGCCCCTTGGTCCCTCTCATAGCCAACAAGGCCACTGCTTGTCACAGAGCTGCCCACTGTCTGTCTACACGCCACTCCAGCAGCTACTGTGGACCAACGAGACTCAGCAATGGAATCAAACTCGATTTATGATCCCTGCCTTATGTATGACTTACCACCACTTTAAAAAGAACCACTCACAAGGGCTACTTTGAAAGAGCGCCAATTAATACCAGGCAAGAAACCAAGACATTGATTCTACTCATTTAAACTAACAAGACAGCCTCTGAGATCAGGAGAAGAGAATTTCCAAAACAAAAAAAATTGGTAAATATAAATGAGGGGAGAGAACGAAATGCTTTTCACTGCTGCCAAAACAAGAAGTAAGGTGGGGGGAACCCCTCAATCTCAAAATAGCCTCTGGTACTAACCTCTGAACACACTCTCTCCCAAACCAATTCCAAGGATTCACCTTCATGCCAAGGGCCAGGTTTGTAGCCATTTAATTATGACCTTCTCTGTAATCACATGAAGAAGTAATGAAGATATTGCCTCTTGTGAGTTGTTTTGTGTGTGTGTAGACTTGTGGATGTGTGATTTTCTTTCATTGATCAACATTAATTTTTTTTTAATGCAGTGTAATTTCTTTACAGTGTTGCGTTGTTTCTGCTGTATAACAATGTGAATCCGCTGTTAAGTATACATGTGTCTCCTCCCTCTTGAGGCTCCCTCCCACCCCTCTGCTGCTACTGCTAAGTCACTTCAGTCGTGTTCAACTCTGTGCGACCCCATAGACGGCAGCCCACCAGGCTCCCCCGTCCCTGGGATTCTCCAGGCAAGAACACTGGAGTGGGTTGCCATTTCCTTCTCCAATGCATGCAAGTGAAGAGTGAAAGTGAAGTCGCTCAGTCGTGTCCGACTCTTAGCCACCGCATGGACTGCAGCCTACCAGGCTCCTCCGCCCCTGGGATTTTCCGGGCAACAGTACTGGAGTGGGTCGCCACTGCCTTCTCTGTCCCACCCCTCTCAGTCATCACAAAGCCCTGACTTGAGCTCCCTGTGTTGTACAGCAGCTTCCCAGTGGCTAACCATCTTACACATGGCGATGTATGCACGTCAATGCTACTCGCTCAATTTGCCTCACATGCAAGTTTATTTTTAAATTAACATCTAGACCAAATCAACTGCCAGTATAAAGTTTATAAAAATATTATACGAATATTTATCGGATGTGTGATAAGTGATGGTTGACTCTTTCAAGCCATCTAGGAATTCGTGCTAAGTTCGCCACTTCTGAAGTGTGTCCCTTCCCTGGTGTTCCTGACACGCATCATGTTGGCATCACAGAGCTGTGCTCCCCCAGCCCTCATGGAGGCGGCGGCTGAGGGTCACGTGAGAGTTTAGCAAGACAACCCTGGGGCCAAAATGATGCTGGTCAACATGTGTGTTTACCCCGTCCTTTCAGAAAGGAAAAAAGATCAGCATGCTGAGATGGCTCCAGTCTGGGGGAAATGGTTCAGGCCTACCGAAATTTCGCAAGATGGGTTTCTCCACGTATAAGTACACCGACTGACTGACTTTGGAAAGAATTAAGGCCAACCAGACTAGCGTATCTTGAGGGATCATCACATTTATCTCATGGTCTAAAAGATGCCTGGAAACTCAGCCATGATCAAAAGCTTTGCTGACTCAAGAATGATCACGAGATGTAGGGAACAAAGAGGCCGTCTTGGCAAATCTAATGTCCTGCAGTCCCCTCTGCAGGGTGGCCAGCAGGCTGTTAGTCCCCTCCCTCTGGCCCGAGAACATTCCCAGGCTAGCCTGGTCAATCCTTGTTCTGTCCTTGTCCAGACTCCACCATCACTGTGTGTCATTACAGTACCCCCGGCCCTGCCCCAGGCTCATTCAACACACGTGCTTGGTAAGCTGCAAACTGAGACCCTTTCATCCCTGATACTGACTACATTTCAGGTTGTTTTATTGACCGATTCCCTTGTGTCACTTGAGCTGCTACCAGACCTCTCCGTGGGTGGGTGGCCTCACACCCGGAGTTCTCCCAGGGATGCTGGGGTCACTTGAGGCATAGACCTGAGCACTCCAGGGAGTGGGGGGTCCCACTTCCTTAACAGTCCCGTTGGAAAGCCCAACTGCCCTCTTCAGGTGGCCTGGAGTCACCTCCTCTGCAGAGTCCCCTCCAGGCCCTGGGGCAGCAGCGTCGTGAAGCAGCTCAGCTATGAGGGGAATGCGCCCTGCGCCCCGGCACCCCCAGCCCAGTTCTGCTCTCCCAGGCCTAGACAGCTTAGTCAATATTTACCCAGCAAGTCCAGCCTCAGCCAAAGTATGATAACCACCCTTAGCCTGCTCTTCATACCAGAAAAGAGAACAACTGACTCTGTTTAAACGTCACTGATAAATAAGGTGATAACATGTCGGGTAATCCACAGGCCCGTTGAGAAAAGATCCCTCCATCTGGTTAGCTTTTAATGAAAGTTGGATAATACTGTCTACATAGGATTTTAAAGCGCTTCCTTGGTGCCTCAGATGGTAAAGGCTCTGCCTGCTAATGCAGGAGACTGGGGGTTCGATCCCTGGGTCAAGAAGATCCCCCAGAGAAGGGCATGGTAACCCGCTCCAGTATTCGTGCATGGAGAAGTCTATGGACAGAGGAGCCTCTATGGGGCTGCAAAGAGTCAGATATGACTGAGTGAAACACACACAGACACACACATGATTTTAAAGATGCCCTCTGCTTCCGCTTCCCTTCCAACATCTTAAGACATCATGGATTTAAACTATTCCATTGCCTTTTTACTAAGATGGGTATACTTGTATACTTCAATACTATTGAAGAGTCTTGCAAAGAACTGAGCACAATACCTACGTGGGCAACTTGTTATTGTCCTCAATCAGGGTTATCAGAGAAATAAACGTCCAAACCAAAGGGCAAAAAAAAAAAACCAAAAAAAACCCCAGTGCTCACCAAGCACTTGTCCCATTTTACACGGTCACATCCTTCTATCTACAAGTGCGGAAATTTTCTTCAAGCCTCTCAACCCCTTCCTACTCTCAGGCAGATTCAGACAATGAGTGAAATGTATGTGCTATTATAGGTGGTCCGTATTTTACAGGTAGACCAGCACTGCCCGGTACAATATTCTCTGATGAGGGAGACAGTCCAGTAGCCATGAGTCACGTACGGCTGCTGAGCACTTGAAGATGGCCAGTGCGACTGCGTCTTTAATCAGATTTCATTTAAACCAGAGCAGTCACGTGTGGTTAGTGGCTTCTGGACCGGACGGTGTACTTCTAGGCTGTGAGATACATTTATGACTCCTTTATTTAGTAACATGTTTCAGCAAATACATTTCCCCCCCAACAGCCTTCCTACCAAGTACTGACTAGCGTCTTCTATCAGTTAGGGTCCCCAGTTCTCTAAATCGAACAGGTCTCCTGCATTACAAGCAGATTCTTTACCAGCTGAGCCACCAGGGAAGCCCAAGAATACTAGAGTAGGTAGCCTATCCCTTCCCCAGCAGATCTTCCCAACTCAGAAATCGAACCAGGGTCTCCTGCATTGCAGGCAGATTCTTTACCAACTGAGCTATCAGGGAAGCCTAAAGCAAATGTTAAAGGTCGGTTTAATGGAATAACAGGAACCAATTCAAATGTGAGGTTTCGAGTTAGAACTACTGACACTCTATATTGAATTCAGTGATTCTTTCTCATCTCATCTCTGTAATAAATGACACTTTTTAGACAAGTCACAGCCTGGGGGATACAGCAAGGGGCTAAGAATGAACCCACAGCATACACTCTGGCCATACACTTGGCTCACAAGCAGGAAATATGAACAGAAAAGGTCCAGTGGGGGAGGAAAATTGCATTTGGCTTCCCACTCTTGGGAAAGCCTTTTCTGTGTCCACCCACCCGAGTTGACAAGAACCTCTCTGGAGGGCAAACTCAAGAACACAGGAGCTTTTGTTCCCTCCACAGCAACTTTCCTCAAGCAGGGCTCCGTCTCGATGCCTGCAAAGAATCACTCTCAGAGAGAATGCCGCCGAAGGACTGCGTCAAGCGTGTCCACTCGGAGCGTCTGCACATATTGCTCCTGAATGACCAAGGGTCCCTGGGCAGTAAGGGTGGAGACCCATAGGCAGGGTCCCAGCACCCCCGCTTCCATGCTCAGATAGGAGAAAGCAAGAGGTCGATAAGAGGGACTCACCTTGATACTGAGGGTGGGAGGCAGGGGTAGGGAGGAGCTGGCTAGGGGGGAGAGGTTAACCTGGCAGGTGGGCAGTCCCAGGGAATTACACTCAGTAATGGGCCTCAGCATCCTGCTGAGTGTCAGGAACATGTGGGCTGGAGTGAAAAGTGTCCAGAGACAGAAACCTGCCCTCCAGGAGACTTACGATGCGAGCCTGGAATCCACCCACACACTGTAGGATCAGAGTCCCCTGCTGGGATGGGACACCAAGGCCAACTTCACAGACTCAGACAACCTCGAAAATCAGGCAATGATCATATTTCAGAGGTGCACATCCTTTCAAACGAAGCTCTTGTAAGGAGCAAAGGGCATACGTAAGATTCCGGGGCCAATGGCCTTTTCCACACACTCACCCCTTGGTCTGCCCCTTCTAAACACTGGCGACTCCATTTTGCCAGCAGCTCAGGCTAAACCCGAGAAGTCATCCTCAGCTCCTCTTTCTCCCTTAATATCTAGTTCCTCAGCAAATCTGGCCAGACCTACCTTCAAAATACGCCCAAGACCCAACCACTAACCACCACCCTGGCGCTCCTGGGTGACCACAGCGACTTGGTAACTGACCTCCTCACCCAGCCCCTGCTGTCTGCTCGCTGGTGGGATCCCTGTACGGTCAGGTCAGACTGTGTCTCTCAGAATAAAACCCAGCTGCACACCGTCTCGGGCTCCCCAGGCCCCCTAGTTTATTTTTCTGGATGCCTCGTGCGCTGCCATTCTATCCCCTGCTCATTTTCACCCAGCCACTGTGGTTGTTTTTCAGTTCCTCAAATGCAGGGACCATGCTCTGGCCTCAGCATCTCGGCGAGGCCCCTCTGTCCTCTGAAATGACTTTCCCCTCTCAAATGCAGGGCTTGTTCTCTCAGTCCTCTAGGCACGTGCTAGTTGTTCAGTCACATCTGACTCTGCGACCCCACGGACTGTAGCCCGCCAGGCTCCTCTGTCCACGGAATTCTCCAGGCAAGAATACTGGAGTGGGTTGCCATTCCTTTCTCCAGGAGATCTTCCCAAACCAGGGATCAAACCCGGGTCTCCCGCCTTGCAGACAGATTGTTTACAGTCTGAGCCACAGGGAAGCTGTCACTCCATCCAAGGGGTTTCCTGGAAAATTCTAAATAAAATATGGACACATATACATCCATCCATATATTGCTACACTCTCTCCTTTCTCCCTTGCTTCATTTTCCTTCTTAGCACTAAGTACCACTGGCCTATGTTGTATCTGGTTCTGTTTCTTTTCTACTGGAATATAGGTTCCATGGGACAGGAGTATTCTCTGCTTGGGTCAACAGTATATACCCAGGCCATACTTACTTAGCACATACGAGGTATAGCTCAGTTGGTAAATCATCTGCCTGCAATGCAGGAGACCGGGTTCGATTCCTGGCTCAGGAAAATCCCCTGGAGAAGGAAATGACAACCCCCTCCAGTGTTCTTGCCTAGAGAATCCCATGGACAGAGGAGCCTGGCAGACTACAGTCCACAGGATCGTAAGAGTCACACATGACTTAGCGGCTAAACCACCACCACCAGGTGCTAAGTATCTGCAGCTTTTCTCTTTGAATATTTTGCTTTCACCATCATGAAACAGAGTTCTCTCAAAATGAGACTCATGTGACTATACAGAACACATCACGAGGTTGACACAAAAGTTACGGATCATAAAATCACTAATTTATACAGCTATTTAACTTATACAAAGCAAATGAATTTAAGACAAAACGGTTCTGTGTAACTGGATCTGGACTCAAATTTAAGTTCACTCAATTCTCAACTAGTTCTTTCTCTGAGGATCCCCTTGAATTCTCAAGAGGAGAGAACGCATCTACCCACCAGGCAGCTCAAGTCAGAGGGGGACTCTGGCTGCCCCACCCCATCTGTGTACAGTGAGGTTTGGAGGTCTGTGTAAACGTAAGGTCTGGGGGTCTTGGACGGCCCTCTCCCCTTGAGAAAAAGGATAAGTCCAGTGCATACATCCACACCAGGGGGTGGCTAAGTGACAAGGCACGGGAGTGAACACACATGTGCGTGCGTCACTTACTTGTGTGTCAGAAAGTCCATTCAACAGGCACTGAATTCCCTTCTTCTCCATCAGCAAGGGGGGCTGTGTGCTCCTCTAGGCCTGCTCCCGGCTCTACCCTCCCCCCTCTCCAGAAGGCTGTAAACCCCATGAAGATATCAGACTTGTCCTTTTGGGTCATCTGACCTCCCAAACCCAGGGCCAGGAACATCACAGCGACATCAACTTAACGTCTGCGGAGCGATGGAGATGCCGGTTCAGATCTGGGGGGAGCCATAGCTGCTGCTGCTGCTAAGTCGCTCCAGTCGTGTCCTACCCTGTGTGACCCCACAGACGGCAGCCCACCAGGCTCCCCCGTCCCTGGGATTCTCCAGGCAAGAACATTGGAGTGGGTTGCTGTTTCCTTCTCGAATGCATGAAAGTGAATTCGCTCAGTCGTGTCCGACTCTTCGCGACCCCATGGACTGCAGCCTACCAAGCTTCTCCGTCCATGGGATTTGCTAGGCAAGAGTACTGGAGTGGGGTGCGAGCCATAGCTAACCTGTCTCTAATAACCCTCAGGCTGACTGGACTCGAAAGTATGTGAGATGTCATGGGAGACAAGATTGCTTTTCCTCTTTAGAGAAAGCTGAATAAGTGTTAGCTGCTCAGTCATGTCCGATTAGGGCAACCCCATGGACTGTAGCCCACCAGACTCCTCTATCCTAGAATTCTCCAGGCGAGACACTGGAGTGGGTAGAATTCCCTTTCCCCAGGGGATTCTCCCCACCCAGGGATTGACCCGGGTCTCCTGCATTGCAGGCAGATTCTTTACCGTCTGAGCCACTAGGGAACCCTTGAAAGAGTTGGCCACACGGCCATGCTTTGGTCGTTCATTTTCAGGACAGCAGTCAGCGTCTCACTAATAGTCTGTGCTCTTTCCGCTCAGGCTCATTTTAATCCCATCTCGTCGGTTCCTTCAGTAATCAACGCTGACAGTCCCAGCTGCCAGGACCTTGGCGATAGCACCCACTTATCCCCTCCAGACTAATCCAAACATCTTAACCTCCAGGACAGCGGGTCTTCCTCTAGAGTTCTGCAGAAGAGGAAGCATACAGCACAGGTCAGGCCAACAGCCACACGAAAATCACTGTGCTCAGAGCATCTCTTTACCTTGATGGGGATCTCCTTGACAGCAAGAGTTTCTGTCCCATTCACTGTGGGCCCAGGTGCCTCACAGAAGACCTACACCTAATAAAAGCTTGAAAAGTGTCTCTGGATGTGGTCGGTGCCAACCAACCAAAAATTAATAGTTAACCCAATAGTGTTTACTGCACAAGGATGGTTCAAATGAATGGTTCCAATAAATATCATTGGGAAAAGATGCCTTTTTTTTTTCAGCATCACCCTATAGTGTTACCAGAATTCATATTAATTATACGATCTTAGACACCATACATGCAGCCAGATTTGCACTCAGTAGAATAAAGTTGCTTCTCATTTTCTAGGAGGAAAATCTCTTAGAATTTCCTATGCTGTTCTTAATTTAATTAAGTGCTGTGCTTAATTTAACTCAGAGTTAAATTAAGTTAGCCAAAGAAACATGAAAGTTCTTTCTTTGGAGAAGGAAAGATCCAATTGGATTTACTTGCCGCCATGTACATTTACCAGGCCAAGCATGTGGTTCCCATCTGTCACTGGATGCATGGTGCTTAATTCTTGGCCAGTATAATTACAGAATAAAAGTACATTCTAACGGTCCATGGGATCAGTTCCAGTGGCAGCTGATGGCTAATCCTGAATATTTGGGTACACAGGATCACAAACATTAATGAGTTATAAAATATCATCCCACTGAGTCAAATGGCTCATGTACGGAAAAACAAAATAACACTAAGACAGCAATTCTTACAATACCCAGGAATAGAATTCATAACATATGATGGGCCCAATTAAGACATTTGGGAGCTTGGCAGAGATAAATAATTTCATAATGGACAACAATTCAGAATCAAGAGAATTTAAATGGCATGAAGTTCGAATATCTCACTGAATACTGAGGTTTCCTTCGTCAGATCTCTGAAGGGGTTTCTAAAGTCTGACACTTATGGAAACCAGATGGTACTACCCAGTTTGGGACAATGATTCCATTGGTAGGCAGCTCTTACCATTAGACTTATCAAGCATCTGTTACACACGAGATGTCATGTTAGAGTCCAAGGATAAGACGACATTATTTCCATCCTCAAGGGTCTCAGAATCTACTGGAGGAGAAAGTAAATTCTATACGATCAGCGAGGACAGAGAGGCCACAGGAGCACAAAGGAGAAATAGCACACAGAAGAAACTGGGAAAGGCTCACAAGAAGTCTTATCCCAGCTCGAGGTCCACACTGAAGTTTGCTCAAGAAACAAAGGGCCAGGATGCACAAGGCACTTTCCAAGAAGCACAGATAGGAAACCCAAGAAGTGCAGCGAGCTTGGGGACCTGGAAGCCTATTAATTCATCCTAGTTGGTTCATGAAGGGCCTTGTGTACAGGCTAAGGAGTTTGGGGTTTTATCCCAAAGATGAAGAAAAAACAGTGAAGAATGACATGCTCAGGTATGCATAAACACAGCTACAATGCTCTCATCATCCTTGATTGGGCTGTTTACTACTTAAATGTCAAGTTCTTTCTCATAAACCTTGAGCTCCCTAAGGGCAGGGATTGAGTTGGCTTCAAAAACCCATGTGTTCCTATTACGTAATAAATTGCCTGGAACAGGGAAGATATTGGGTGGACACTGAATGGATCAATCAAGCCATCCATCCATCCATCTATCCATGAGTGGTCTTGGGGAAGGGTGGGTTGAAAGGCGGAGGTCTGAGGGAGGCAGAAAGACCAGCCAGTTACAGGATCACTCTAAGACTGGTTAGGGGAGAATTCACAGATGCCTCTCGGTATGGTCTATGGGGCTGAGTGAAGGAACAAATTTTAGAGACAAGTAAGGGAGAGTAAGGGGCTTCCCTGGGGGCTCAGTCAGTAAAGAATTCACATGCAGTGCAGGAGACCAGGGTTCAATCTCTGGGTCAGGAAGTTCCCCTAGAGAAGGAAATGGCAACCTATCTTCAGTATTCTTGCCTGGAAAATCTCATGGACAGAGGAGCCTGGTGGGCTACAGTCCATGAGGTCACAAAGAGCTGGACACAACTGAGTGACTAACCCATTCCAATGTTCTTGCCTGGAGAATCCCAGGGGCAGGGAAGCCTGGTGGGCTGCCGTCTATGGGGTCACACAGGGTAGGACACGACTGAAGCAACTTAGCAGCAGCAGCAGCAGCAGAGTGACCAAACCACCGCCACAAGGGAGAGGAAGTTCCCTTTCAGACACACTCAGCTCAGAGTATCTGGTATCTACGGAGCAGCCAAGGGGAGCTATCAGGTCAGACTTGGGTCTGCCTAACCAGGGAGGGGGAATGTGGCTATTCAGATCAATACAGGTGGTCATTAAAGGGGCCAGGAGCTCACTAGTGAGGACACAGAAGCCTGGAGAGAGGCTTTCGTCTAGATGTTGTGAACCTGGGACAGTTTTGTGCCAAATAATGACTTCCTTGGAGTTCACTGTTATTACCACTAACCATCTTGGGAAAGCAAAGACTGACTTCACTGATCAACTAGCTACAAGCAATTCATTTTCAACTTTGAAGAGCTAAAGCTTATATCCACAAGGAAGTCAGTGGCTTGAATGCTGGCTATGGGGTTAAAAAGCAATTTTGAACAAATATGCATAACAATATTACCCTAATGTCAGATGCAAAGAGGACAATGATAACTCTTTTCACTACAACCAGGATCCAGCAAGGGTTTTGGGTTTCTCTGAGAAGGGGGACAGATGATAGGAAAGATAATGAGCATGTTTTAATGTCTGGCACGCACCTGGCTTTTTCAGACGCTAGTGACATCACCAAGCAGCCATGCATCTTCACGGAGCCTATTTGAGAAAATGCTCAGAAAGTTCTGAATAAAATGAAATGAATAGCTGATCCAGGCAAAAAGGAAATGCAGCTGAGATTCAGGACCAGAAAATTTAAAGTAACCTGTTTTCTTCCAATCTTGTTAACTCCTTACTAGTAAGGTCTCCAAGTCCATGTTGGTGGAGAGAGAATCTCTCAATAGAACAAATTCAGGGGAAAAAAAAATTAAATGTGTACATTTTTTCCCTTCAAAATTAAAATAACTTTGTTAAGTCTGATAAGGGGAAATGTACTCCGTTACCACCTGGATTGCTACTCACAAGAGCCTTCTCCAACACCACAATTTGAAAATATTAATTCTGTGGTACTCGGCCTTCTTTACAGTCGAATTCTCACATCCGTACATGACTACGGGAAAAACTGTTAACTTTGACTATACTTTGGACCATTGTCAGCAAAGTCAGGTCTTTGCTTCTTAATGCGCTGTCAAGATTTATCATAGCTTTTCTTCCAAGGAGCAAGCATCTTTTAATTTCGTGGTTACAGTTACCATACGTTTTTGGAAAATAGCAACATGGAGGCAACTCTCATCATCATTTGTTCTGCAATCAGATCAAGAGTCAGCTCCTGGCAGATAGATGCCCTGTGGATTTCAGGCCCAAGGGAACTCATTTCTGTTACAGTAATAACCATTCTCCTCTCTACCCAATAGGGAAAAAATACTCTCAACATCACCAAGACGTGTGCTTTAACAGGAGAGTCAATAGTTAGCAGTTGGTGATGAAAAAGTAGTTCCTGTGCTTGCTTTTAATCTCAGGCGCAAATCACCCCGAGACACAAAGAGCCTCATAACATTAAAATTAACCTTTTCAATTCACTATGGGACCAAGTTTCTCTTGCAAATATAACCAGAAAAAGACAGTGAGGAAGAAAGGAGTCAGCAATCTGATATAACTGGGATTCGTATTTCTGGAACGTCCAGGAATCCCTAGTACAATGAGGAGAATAATAAAAGCAATCCATTCAACTGATTCTTGAGATGGTAAAGAGCTATTTTTTCCAAGCATCCTTATGTCTGCTGAAGCTAACTTGGCCACCTACTTCTGGGGATCAATTTCTAGTTCATTTCTCATACATGCATGCTTCTCATGAAATTTTTCATTGCCTAATTCTACTGGGCGATGATGACAGAACTAGGGCAGGGCACAGGAGGGGAAATCAGGTGTATGCTTCATCTGACTTTTTAAAGACATTTATACATAGAGGGGAAGTGGTGACAGTGATTATCTAAAGTGCTGACCAACAAACAGAGCTCTCTGCAGTGATAAAAATGTTCTACGTAAATCTGCCCTGTCCAGTATGGTAGCCACTACCCATATGGGGCAACTGGGAACTTGAAACATGACTGTTATGAATGAGGAACTAACATTTAAATTATAATTCAATTTAAAAAGCTATATGCAGCTGCCATACTGGACAGTGTAGCCTTTGGAAAACACAACCCAACTTCTTTGGGACTTGCCCATCCACATACAAAACTCTAACCTTGAAAATGTTAGAATTTTATTGAGGAATGTATATTTCCTTAGGAATGGTCAGTAAAGGGCTTCCCTGACAGCTCAGTTGGTAAGAATCCGTGAAATCCATATTTGGGGAGTGTGTTTTCTGAGCGAGCCAATTAATTAGCTTTCATTTTCAGAGATACACAGATTACCCATATGGAACAAATTTTCAGTTTAAAGGTGTATCAATTATGTAAAAGGACAAATCTTTAATTACTTCAAAGTAAGAGCGAATACCTAGAAAAATTATAATGAACTGGCTGATCATATCAGGAGGCTCATTACCCAAAAAGATATTTAAGGTAAAAAACCAGAACAAAGCAATAATGTCTTCGAATCCCCTAACAGCCTCAGGCTTGGCTACTGCCACAACACATGCCCTGGATTCTGTCTGGTTCCGTGGCCTTGTCTCCATTCTCTGGCTCTTCTACACAGTCTTCTGGGTGATACGCAATTCCTCAGTGAACTCTGTTATAGTTCCTTAGGCATTTAGAGTACATACCAAGGTTTTAATCACCATGCAAAACGCTTTCCAAAAGGAATGCCTGCTGTATTGTATGTTCTAAAGAGCTTGAGGATAGGTCAAAACCCCAAGTAATTTTAGCCTTTCTTGTCATTCATTTTGCATAAATAGCTTCCCCTCCAACTCCCCTTTGGTTTTCTCCTTGGAATGAATAAAGATGTCCTCATTTTCCTTATGAAAATTTCAAACTAAGTCAAATTACAGGAAAGCCATTTTCATTCACCAAAGCACATACACAGATTACAGCACTTATGTAGAGTTATCTTGTTTAATCAAGAAAAATGATCCTTTTTAAAGTATAGAAAGACAAATTCTCTCAAGTGCACATAAAGCCCTTCATTATACAGAGAAATGCATAATAACATGTGCATACTTAACATAATTTTAGTAAAATGCATCTTCTAAGAGAGAGTACAAAGGCATCTCATATTTACAGCAATGTTTAAAAAAATCAAGCATTCAACAGGAGAGAATTTTCTAGAACTTCCCTTTTACGATCAAGTCTTTCAATCCTCTTTGATAGAAGCCATTTCTTAATGTTTATAATTCCTTTAGTTCTGAAAGAATGGAATTTTACACTTTTCACTGAACATGCATTATTACTGCTGTCATTATTACTACTATCCTGATTGTAGCATTCGAAATATCTATGCCTACTTCTGAATTACTATTTACTTCTTCAGAGTCAGCCATCACCTAGCTATCTGTTCTCTGCCTAGTCTTCTGATTGATAAGCTTCCAGTTTTCTGTGCAGGGGAAACAATAGCCCAGCCTCTGTAGGTTAACTGAGTTAATCATGCTTTGAGTGGGGAATAAGAGAGAAGTGCAGGACTGTGGGGGGCGGCGTTCTGCCAAGTGAAGCATTCAGAGAAAGGGTCACTGGTCTCCTCCTCCCACCCGCCACCCACATCAGAATTTCACTTGTGCTAAAAGAAGCTGAGCAGGCCAGAACTGGTGCCTCCGAACACCGAAAGTCCAAATTCCAATGAACATAAATGAACTGGCTAATTTAGCCTTAGCCAGAATTAAGTTTCCTAGCTGATTCCTGTAATAATCGCAGAGGTGCACAGCTTATCCGCAGCTAAGAGACAGCTTCGCCATAAATCTTTAAATACAAAAGGCTTATCATCTTGAATGGTGACCACAGGGCAAATTATCCGCGTGCCATTGGCGCCATTGAACTTTCTCCCATTAAAATTAGTGGGGGTTAATACACTTGGTGATGTGCTTGGGCTAGCTTCATGGGCGGGTGGAAACAGGGAGTGAACGCACGGCCATCAGGAAATGCAAGCCAGAGGGCAGAGCCTGCGCTCACGCTCACTTGGGAGGGTGGTGGGGAGCAGTCTGAGGGCTACCAAAAAGCCATTCCTCTGAAAACTTTCTTTAAAAAAAAAAACTGTTTTTATCCCCTATGATCCACTGATGTTCATTTTTGCTTTTATTATTTATAATCGTCCAAACAAATTTTATAACAGTATTACATGAAGTCCTCTAAAAATTCACTCATACCAAAGGCAAGCTTCTGTATATTTTTCTTTTTATAATGGGAATCTAGCCATCTAGAATAATCTAGATTGTTCTAGATGCATCCATAACCATCTGTGAGTAACATCCAATGGGCCCTGAGTGGGCGAATAGTACCCTGAGTAGAAGAAGGTCAAGTACACACTGCTATATTCAAAATGAATTACCAACAAGGACCTATTGTACAGCACATGGAACTCAACTCAGTGTCTGTGTGCCAGCCTGGAGGGGAAGGGAGTCTGGGGGAAAATGGATACACGTATATTCTGGCTGAGTCCCTTCGCTGAAACTGCCACGACACCGTTAACTGGATATACCCCAATACAAAATAAAAAACTGAAGCCTGAAAAAAAGAGAGTACCCCAAGTCATAATAATGTGTTTTCGGAAAAAGAAAAATTTGAATCGAGTCAATGACATTGAGTAATCAGTAACTAAAGTCCAAGCAATCAGATTTTCTGTTTAAAAAAAAAAAATCATTAATTTATCAAACTAGGACTTACAGATGTGAGCACAGATGGAAACCACCCCAGGGTTGAATGAAATGATTAACTTGGCCATGTCACTCATTCACCAAACACAGTCACAGGGCAGGCTGTGGCTCAGTGTCCCGCGAGGCACTGCCAGGCTTGGGAAGGCAACAAGGAAACAGGAGTGCTGGGGACACGTAACCTCTCTGGAAGGGTGGGAGGGCTTCCTGCAGGAAGTGGCATCTGAACCATCACAAGAAGGAATGAGGCCTGGATGAACTGTGGCTGAGCTCCACATCACCCTGATTATCTCAGTGTTCCAGTGCAGGGAATCAACATGGAATATAAAAATAAAAACTGTTTTGACATTCTCTTGAAGATATGAAAGACTCAAAGAACCTTAATTGAAGCAATAAATTTCAACCAGCACTGCTTTGCTAGCATTTTTTCCATTGTGCTTATCTAAACTTACTATTCATTTATTATGCTGCCAATGTGGATAAACAGCACTAAAATAATAAGAGAAACACTACAGCCTGGTCATGGGGGCGTCAGAAAGTCTTCCAAAATGTTCATAATTCATGTTTTTAAATTTACAATATAGTCCATAAAAGCAAGCAGCATAAAACCAGAATTGAGGAACTGCTCAAAACAGCAGTTAGGGATTGTTAGATCTAACAAGTCCTATGGGTTTTTAATACAGGTTTATTGATGGATAGTAGTAGTTAACACCAATAAATACAAACCCTTAATATTCAAACAGTTACGCCATCAGGGTAGGGATAGGTTTGGAATAAAGCACCATTTGCTTTATTCCAAGGTCAGCTGGGGAGTCTCTCTCTCACACATACACACATACACACATGCAGGCACCATTACTCAAACCCAGACCATGCCCATCCAGTGGGCTGGGGGTGGGAGGTGGGGACAAGCACTTATATTTTTTAAGAGCCCTTGAGGAGATGCCAACATGCAGAAGGAACTGGAAACGACAGGGATTAGACAAAGCTTTGCCGGCATCTATGTGTTCACATTAAAGCCTCATTTGGACCCATGGGAGCAAACACACTCCTTCTTAAAAGTCACAATATTTTCCTTAAGCTCAATTTAAAGCAATATCCCATTATCAGCCAAGTCATTGGATTTTAACCCTTGCTGCGTGTTACAATCACCTAGAAGGCTCTTTAAAAATTCTAATGCCCAGGCCTCTTCCTGATCAACTGAATGAGAATTTCTGGTGGCAGAACTGGTGTGTGCTGTGTCTGTGTTTTTTATAAGATTCCTAGGGGATTCTAGGAGGTAGCTCAGATGGAGAACCCCTGCGCTGGGTGAACCAAATGCCTTATTGGTTGGAAAATTGAAACAGCAGCCCAAATAAGCCTACAGCAATCTGCCTCATTCCAATGAATCCGTCTAAAATCGTGCCACCAGTATATAGGAATTTATCCCTGAGGCTGTAGCCAGGAGATGGTCTGGAGAAACCTTCACCTCAGCTCTTAACACCACCATCTCCCACCTCCTCACAGAACATGGGCAGCAATCAGCACTCAAAAACTGCCTGTTGAATCAAATGGAACCAATTGATCTGGTTATGGATACTCTTTTTATAAAAGGTGAGTAAATTAAAATCTTTCAAGAGGAAACACAAGAGCCCAGAAATGCTTTGAGACCATGTCCTGATTTGATCTCCCAGATCACTTGGAACACACACAGAATTTTTTATTTATGATGGGGAGGCTTTCCTATCCATCAAGTTTGACTGTCAAAACAAAATATCAAAAAATCTTATTAAGGACAGAACAGCAAAGAAACCTATCTGAACAGCTACTGGAATGCCCCTCCTCTGCCAACCTCCCTCTCCCTTCCTGGCCATGCCTGCTCTGCTGGAAATATACCACGTGTGGGTGGGTGGTGGGGCAGCGGCCGGAACCCCATCCCCCTGCACAGAGTTTGAGAGGTGTCATCCAGGGCCTCCCTGGTGGCTCAGGCAATAAAGAATCCGCCTGCAATGCAGGAGACCCCAGTTCAATTCCTGGGTCGGGAAGATCCCCTGGAGAAGGGATAGGCTACCCACTCCAGTATTCTTGGGCTTCCCTTGTGGCTCAGCTGGTAAAGAATCTGGCCGTGTTGTGGGAGACCTGGGTTCAATCTCTGGATTGGAAAGATCCCTTGGAGAAGGGAAAGGCTATATTCAACTCCAGTATTCTGGTCTGGAGAATTCCATGGACAGTATAGTCCATGGGGTCACAGAGAGTCGGACACGACTGAGCCACTTTCACCAATCCAGGTCTTGGGAAAGACATGGGCAGACCAGAAATCCTCTTCACTGACATCATGGAACCTAACCACTATTTAAACCACTGCATCGGAAAATTCCATCCTTGGAACTTTCTGAATACCAGAAAGTCAACTTATTTTAGTTCTTTTGTAAACAAAGAAACCAAATGTAAAAAAACAACTTGAAGAGCAATTTTAATCACGGAAAAGAAAAAAAAAAATGAGCCATATTCCCTTTACCCAAACACAATGACATATTGGAAGTTTTCTACCATCCCCAAAGCAGAGTGTTCTAGGAAAACTTTCGTAAATGGAAACATCATAAAGCAAAGAGTATCCCACACTTTTGTTTGATCTCTCAATTAGCAAGAAGAGGCACTAAATATAAGGTCTTTTGTAAAAGTGAAATGGCCTAACTCCACCCTTCAGAAGTCAGGGGATACCTGTATTTCTAAGTTTGTTTAAGTTCTTTGATTTTGTTACTGGTGCAACATCCTCATACAGCTTTTGTAGATGTTGTGTATATACGACGTAATCATCTCATATTCCACCTCTGCTCTCCTACGGTTACAGCATCACGTGGTGAAGCAACAGTTCTACAGAATGGGAATTCTTGTTCTACAACATTCGTTACAAATGCTGGACACCCGAGACAAAAATCAGCAGGCTCTGAGGCTCCTCTAGAAGTCGTCTTCAGAGACTCTGAAACCCTCAGTAATCTAGAAATGGACCTCATCCTTGCCATTTGGGGCTCCATCAACCACGGGAATACAGGGAGGGCTGAACACAGCGCTCCAGCGTCCTGTAACGTTTAACAGCACTGGTGACAGGCATGGAGCCGTCAGGCTGGCCGGACCAGCCACTGTGAGCCTCTCAGCACTTTACAGGGAGCAGCCAACATCAAACCAAGTGACTCCATCGCCTGCAGGACTCAGAAAAGACCGGCGACTCTCAGCATCACTGAGGACATAGGACGCTTTCATGCAGCATGTCCCTCATCTCTGTTAGTTTAACGTGCAGATCGGAACTTCTGCAGCTTCTCATGAAAACTCTTTTGTGATGCCTTGAGAGATCACGCATGAAGGAGCGTTTTGTGTTTCTCAACTGTGCTTAACCACCACACCAATCACACTGCCTCCTGTCCAGAGAGTGACCAGGAGGTGAGTTGTCCGCCATTCATCAGTTACTTTCTTCTTGTCTCAGGCCTGAAACTGACCAGTCACCAACGCCAACTGCTCAATGGGAAAGTGGGATTTTTACATTAACTAATTGTCACCATACTTCAGCTCAGTTTCAGAGACACAGAAACTGCTCAGACAAGCATTTTCCTTCCTAGAAACCTGTCAGATTTCTGCCTTCAAACATAACTAAACCTATTAACATTTTTTGATTGTAGCATATTTTAAAACATATCAAATTTGCACCCAACCTCCGTGACAGTCAACTCACTGGCTGTTGCTACCTCATTTATCTCTCCAAAAATATTCATACATCCATCCTCGTGGAAGCAAAATCATTTCTTTTAGGCATCAATAGTGGAGTGAGGGAATTCCCTGACGGTCCAGTGGTTAAGATGCTTCCACTGTGAGGTGCACAGGGGTTCGATCCCTCGCCAGAGAACTAAGAGCCTGCATGTCACCTCATAGCTTTTAAGATAAGCTGCTTCCATAGAAGTGGGGAATGAATAAGCAATGATCCCTGCTCAAGAACAGGAAACCTGGGGTTAGTCTGTGAAGCTCTGCATTTCAAAGAGAAACTTGAAGGGTCAGCATGCCTTTTCTAAGTTAAGCCTGTCTGTGTGCCCCTCAGGAAGTGCCAAAGAATCTGGCTGAATATCTTAAGGATATCTTGGGTCCTCAATTATCATTTTTGAAATCTTTAAAACTTTCCCTGTGGAGATCACACTGACAAAATGACCATGCCTAACACGGATGCCATCTGAATAATGATGAATGGTGATGAGAAAAAAAAAATCTCAGACAAAGCAGCAAATATACAATGAATTAGTGGAAACACTGTTCAATCGAAGGGAAACATGCTTAGGTCCATACCTCCTTGGAAGTGACTAAGGCTAACAGGCACGCTCACAAACTTTTTTTTATGCTTTTGCATAGGTTTTGCCATTTTTTAAACAAAGAAACTGATAACAAGTGGCTGAAATCTGTCACTAGCCCACATGATTCTTGCCTGTCTTCTGTAGTACAAAGAAGATGAGCCACGTCTGGAAATAAACCTATGTTCCAATCTCTGCTCTGCTGGTCTCTATTTGACCTTGAACTCCTTCCTAAAGGTCAGAAACAGCCGTCACAAAGTTTAGTTGGTGTCATCTCTCTACTTTAAGTCTCTGCACAAGACTGTTGAGAGTCCCTTGGACAGCAAGGAGATCAAACCAGTCCATTTGAAAGGAAACCATCCCTGAACATTCAATGGAAGGACTGATGCTGAAGCTGAAGCTCAAATACTCTGGCCACCTGATGCAAAGAGCCAACTCACTGGAAAAGACTCTGATGCTGGGAAAGACTGAGGGTAGGAGGAGAAGCGGGCGACAGAGGATGAGATGGTTGGATGGCATCACTGACTCAATGGTCACGAGTTTGAGCAAACTCAGGGAGACAGTGATGGACAGGGAAGCCTGGCGTGCTGCAGTTCATGGGGTTGCAAGAAGTCAGACACAACTTAGCAACTGAATACCACCACACAAATGGGCACCTGCGACTTCACAGGTGCTATATAAGCAACAAACTTGACAATTTTATTCCACGTTAATTGACAAATACTTACTGAATGTTACTGGGTCAGACACTATTGTAGGCAAAAAATCAGACTGGGCCCTGGTCCTTGCATAGATTAAGCGTGGCCTGGGCCCTCCTAGCTCTACACAAAACAGGAACTATTTGTGCCTCCTGCCCCCTCTTCATCCTGCCAGTCAGTGGCGTCTTTCTGGTTCCATCCTCAGCCAGTCCTTATAATTGTCACTTACTATCTCTCAAACGTGAGCTGATGGGGGCTCCAATCAAGCCCTGTGCCATCTCGGCAGCCGACTTCACTAATCTAGTACAGCACCTTCGATCCTGAACTCCAGATCCAAGCCCTTCTGGAAAGGCACTCTGAGCAGCCGCTACCAATGGTTACAGAGTTGGCAAAACTGAACCGACTAATGAAAGGTCTTCCCATATACCTGTACTTTAGTATCAGGCCCCTGAAGGCTGAAATAGAAAGACCCCTAACGCTGGCAAACACAAAGGTCAAGAAAGGAAGTAAAGGAGAAGAAAATGAAGAGCATGCACGGCATATGAGTTGATCCAAGTTAAAATTTCCTCTTTACCTTTTAATTAAAATCATTCTCTGTAATGACTGTTGGGCTTTTTCTAAAGTGCAAACAGAGCTATTTGAGGTACTTTTAAAATCATATATATTCCTTAGTGGGAGATGAGATATACTCCAAGATGTAAGATGTGTCCATGAGACTAGCTCATCTTAGGCTGACAAGGCTGACTCGCCCAACTGCTAAGTGGGGCACTGAGTGAATGACACCAAGTTCACTGCTGTCGCCTGGACTTGAAAACCTGCACCCACTTGTGTAATCGTCTATAGAGTATCTTATTTCTTCCAAATTCTACAGTTTCGTGAGGGCACATTCCAGGTCTCCTCTGTTGAGTGTTGCTTCCCCAAACCGCTATGTGGTTTAGCATAGCGTCTAAGCCACAGCGGATTCTCAAATATTTATAAACGAAAGAAACAGCTCCTCCACTTTCTTAAATAATCTCAAGTAGGCCATTTTCAACTCTTCTGTCATCCTGACTTAGGAATTCCTGGGACACCAGCAAAACCTATAATAATATACATCAAAAGGGTTTGGACAACTTTGACCTTTCACTTTGATTTGTTTTTAAATATTTATTATTTGTTTACTTGCTTGCTCTGAGTCTTAGTTACAGCATGTGGGATCTAGGTCCCTGACCAGGGATCAAACCAGGGCCACCCTGAGTTGGCAGTGCAGAGTCTTAGCCACTGGACCACCAGCAAAATCCCTGACTTTTCTTACTTAGTGATTTCTGATTCGGAGGACAACAGTGTGAAACTATGAGGAAATCATGACCCACAACTACTCAGAGTAGCCTCTAGATTCGTACATTGACTGGTCTTCTGATCTCAGCCCACTGCTTTCTGCAGGTCACCATGCTATCTCCATACACTGCCTCAAATGAATGGCCCACCAATTTAAAAAAAGAAAATATTAAAAACACATTGTGCTCCAGTTCTCAGACTAAGAAAACCATTCTCATCAAAATTGGAGAGTTGGCTACCTACCTCATGTAGACCATGACAATATCCACATGTGGGTTACATTGCTGATACAGATCATGACAATACTCATATGTGCGCTATGTAACTGATACACATCATGACAATATTCACAACCCCTCCATCTTCCCCAGCAGGTTTCATGAAGCCACTGTCTGTGAACTTGTCGGACGCACATGTACACAGCTGCAAACACAAAGAACTGTCAGACCCCACGTACTGCCCTATGTCTAGGAGGGGAAAGCAGCCAACAAGTTGAACGTTTAACCAAGTGGATACTTCCAAGAAAAATATACTGAGCATTATGAATCATGAAGAGTTTAAAAACCAAGACACAACAAAGTCCATGGACGCATGTACTGAAAACCAGATGTGCAACATACGTTGCCACAGAAAATTTAGGGCAGTCTACGAGAGTTCTGAAAAAATAGGTACAAATGAATGGAGACAGCAGCATGGCAACATATACGCTACCACATGTAAAACATATGTATCTATGGTTTTTACATGTATACACACACACACACATATACTACCATATATGAAACAGATAGCCAGTGGCAATTTGCTGTATGACTCAGGGAACTCAAACTGGGGCTCTGTGACAACCTAGAGGGGTGGGACGGGGTAGGAGGTGGGAGGGAGATTCAAGAGGGAGGGGATACATGTATGGTTTAGCCGCTAAGTCGTGTCCGACTCTGCCACCCCATGGACTAGAGCCTGCAAAGGTCCACTGTTCATGGGATTCTCCAGGCAAGAACACTGGAGTGGGTTGCCATTTCCTTCTCCAGGGGACATATGTATACCTATCGCTAATTCATGCTGATGTACAGCAGAAACCAACACAGTATTGTAAAGCAGTGACCCCTCAAAGAAAAATACAATTTAAAAATATAAGCACAAAACACATTTTGTCAGATTTACCAGTTATGTGTTGTTGAACATACATGAACAGCTTAGGACCCTAACCAAATGAAAGGATTATTATGGCTTATTACATGTTTCTCTCTAGTGGTCAAAGGTGAAACATGCCACTGAATAATAACCTAGGTTTACCTGACAATAAGGATTATATATTTTCCCATCTATAAAATTTCCTGTTCTCAAAGCCTTTTGATTAGAAGCAGTAAGCTGGATCCATGGTAAGTATTAAATATTAATGTACCTCAAACCAGATTTTTTATCAGTACCCCTACTCACTCAGGCAATATGATCTAAATATCGACCTAAGGGGAAAAAGATTTAAGTAAATTTTCCCTTCTTCCACCTCTCCCTTAAGCAGCAACAAGGCAAAGAATCAAGCTGTCATTAGAAAGTTAAGTAACAGGTTGGCCCATAAGGACAAGCCTCCTGCTTATCTCACTATCCCAAGAATTTAACATCAGAACGGGGTTTATATGTCGTGGTCAAAAGAATATCCTTACTTTGGGGAGATGTACTCTAGGTATTTAAGAGCAAAGGCTTTGTGAAAACCCATTAAGCTGCCATTTGTTAGTTGTTTGGCACATATGCTATATATTTCTATTAAAACTTTATTTGAAAAGAAGAGTGAGAATCTGATGTCTGTAATTTACTTCTAAAAGGTTCAACAGAAGGTTGGTTGGATGGATGGATGGATGGGTGAATGAAACAAATATGGCAACTGTTAATTGTTGAATACAAGGATCTCGTATTGTTGAATACAATTATCTATGTTTCTGCATGTTTTCCTTTTTTGGGTTGAGGTGGGGGATGCTGTGACACATGGGTTGTGGGATCTAGTTTCCCTGACCAGGGGTTGAACCCGTGCCATGGACAGTAAAAGCAAGGGGTCCTAATTGCTGAACTGCCAGGGAATTCCCTCAAATTCTTATAATAAAGAATGCACTTGGATTTCCAAGGTGTTTTCTATAAATCACTAAAGCTATTTGTGTAATTAACAGGGTCTCTGGCAAGAGGAAGGGACAGCCTGATGAGATGTAAGGAGATACGAATGCCCCCAAACGACCTTCTGGAGTTTTCTAAGCTCCAGAAGGGCTAAAACCAACCTCCACTTCACCAAGCCCAAGGACAGAACTGGGATGACCTGCTTCAGTTACAGAAAAGTAGGAAACAGGAGAAAAATGGGTGAAGAGGGAGAAAGGAGAGAGTTACTTGAGCAACTGTGCCAGCAGGAGAAGTGTCTACACACCTGTGGACACTGTCTCTAGGGAAGGAGAGAGGAATCAGGAACTGTACAGACACACAGTCCATATTCACCTTTTATGAAAGTAGAATTCTCGCTGGGAGGAATGCCTATATCTGAGCCTTTGTTTCTTAATCTGAGCTCCAGTTTTGACTCTTCTGCCTCTCAGAGCCTGACTGATCTCTTCTGAATCTCATTTGCCAAAAGCAGAGGCCAATTTCTGCTCCATCCACCTTAGAGGGCCGCTGTGAAGGTCATTCCAACAGCAAACGGCTTGAGAAACATAACTGGAATCATCGTTGGGGTTTCCCATCTTCATGTTTGAATTTCACGAATGGATAGGGCTTTCAAATTCAAGTTCATTTTATTCTCCCACCAGAAGAATCTATTAGGATTTTATTGTTTACATCTGTGTTACCCCTGTAATTATTTAACATCCCTTTTCATGGATAATTAAAACCGAGAGGGAGGAAAAACAAAGCTCGTTATATTCATCTGCAAAGGTCGTCATTAGATTTGCCAAGTGAAGAAGATTCATTTCTGTTGAGGTGAATGACTCAAAGTAAAGGGGTGATAAGATCATCAAGGGTCACAGCAGTGCATTTTACCATAGCTTTATATTAAAACATGAAGCCAGTGAATCAGCAATATTCATTAAATACTACAGATGTACAAAAATGCTATCAACCAGGTACCTTAAATCAGTTACAGGAGGGGATAAACAGAACTGCAGTCAATTAGACTTGCTTTGCGGAAGGCAAACTTTTCCAATAAAGGGTTAGACAGTGTATGTTTTAGGGTTTTCAGTCCTCATCATCTCATCACAAGCACTAAACTGGCCACAGCAGCAGGGAAAACCGCCCCAGACAAGAGATAAATGAATGGCCAGGGCTGTATTCCAACAAGACTTTCAATAGGGACACTGAAAGGTGAATTTCATGTCATTTTCATGAGTCATGAAAAATCCCTTTTACTCAACCATTTGAAAAGGTAAATGGGCACAGAGAAGTAATTTTGCAGGATGAGAACGTTCTGGAGGCTGGCTGTCCGACAATATTTAACGCTACCGAACTCTACCCTTAAGAGTTAGCGTGGTTGATTTTATGGTGTTTTTGTGAATACTCATGCGTATTTTATAATTTAGAACCATTCCTGTCTGGTAGGTGGGATCCAGCCTATAAATTGCAGTTTGTACAAACGCTTATGTAATCCTGCTTCCCCATTTCATTTGGAAGTGAGACATGAGGCGTCCAGCAGGTTAACGAAAAGCAGGAGGAAAACGGTAGCCTGGCAATCTCTATACCAACTCCCAGACTCCCAGCACAGTGAACCAGAGTCTGGGAGTCCTTTGTGCCTTTGAGGGTACAGACATTGCTCAGATTCTTGTCATAGTTCTGTTGACTGAGCCTGAGGGCTTGTGAACTCAAAGGCACATCCCTTCAGCTTCTGTGAGCCTAATCAATTGAAATCCTTTCCCACAGTGAAAAAAACTGGATTTGAGGAAAGTCCCCACAGGCCCACCACCCCACCCCAAGAGCCATCCACCAAGCCCTTGATGATGCTGGGCCAGCATCCCAGTGTGGGAAGGGGCTGGCCCAACAGAGGACTCGGAGCAAAGCTGATACAGGTCTGAGCTAAAGTCTGCGGCACAGCAGCCAGACTTGGAAAGCATTTACCTCATCAGCAAGGAGGGAAATGGACCGTATTTACAAAGCCCACACTTCCCACGTCCACACCAATAGCCAGATGGAGGCGGGAGGCCAAGTCTTCTCAAAGCAGTGCCTGTGATTCAGGAAGCCAAACCCCTAGGACAACCCCACGATGCCGTGAACCTGAGGCCTTAGGCCAGAGGGTGAGGGATCCTTTAAGAAAAACATGGGGCCCTTGTTTGGGAATGAGCCTGTGGCTAAAACTTGCTGTTTACGCAAAGATATTTTTCCTATGTTAATTTGTTGAACACCTTGGTTAAAAAAGAAAAAAATTATGCCTTTTCCTGTGTCTCTCTCCTCTATCCATTTCTAGTTTTCAAAGGTTTCATTAACAATTAGAGTATCTGGGGATTGCCTTCCCTCTTTGATCTACATGTACTATCTGGACATTTTACAAACTGGCTTGCAATCTGTGACTTTAGAAAACTTTCCAAAGGAGGTTGTTCCAAAGACTGACTCACAGCTAACCTAGACCCTGGCTTCTCCCCTGAGCAAGTGAATGAGTAAGCCGTGTGTTAATGTTCAAACTGGATTAAAAAGGGCTGTTTATTTCGTGTGGAGGGTGGCGCTCTGGGCCCTAGGGCCTGTGGAACATTACTGCTTTCAAAGGACAAAGCTGCTGTTGTGAATCCCATTGTACAGACATGGACAGCGAGACCCAGAGAGCAAACCTGCCCAAGACCACAGAGCCAGTACTGAGTGAACTGGGATCTGAGCCCAGATCTTTGACACTAAAATTAATGCTCCCTCCCACCATTGCTGTCTTGCTGCCTTTCAGATGGATTCAACAGAAAAGGGGTCCATTAATGTGACAATCACTGCTAAAGTGAGATGGAAAACCATTTTAGACAGAACACCTACCCTTCAGTTACTTTATGCCTAAGTCTCACTCTTATCAATAAAGGACTGGGTGGTGTGAATAGCATCTATTAATATAATGCCTCTTGACACAATTTTGCCCTCATTAGTCAGTCACACATGCCAAGGGGGGGAAAAGAAATGGGAAAAGGCACTTAAAAGTCACCAGAAAGTTTTAGCTTGCTTTCTCCTGTCACACAGAATGATCACTATCACCCCTGGGAATCCAGGGGATGATTCTGGCAGGGCAGAGAACTTTATAACATGCAGAGAAAACCGACCCTTTTCAGTTGCAGTCTGACTTCCAGCTTTTCACGTGGGGCTCACCTTTACATCTGTGACCGAGCACGAGCGCACGCGCGCGCGCGCGCACACACACACACACAGAGCGTCTACATCTGCCTTGGCCATCAGGCTGTGAGCTCCAAGATGCTTCCTCCAGCACCACCACAGGACCCATAGCTGTCAGGAGAACAGAAGCCCCGTGTCCCCGTGTTGTCAAAAATAAGGTTGAAATAAACACCTCTGGAATGCAGTGTCAAGAGCTGGTGTAGCTCAGAGAAGCACAGTTGAAATCAGCTCTGGATGCACCTAAGCAGCTGGATGTGAATTCACTAGACTTACAGAAATTCACTAGGAGATATGTGTGTGTGTGTGTGTGTGTGTGTGTGCGCGTGTGCATTGTGTGTGCGCAAGCATGCACATGCGCCACACTATGACCGGCATTGCTGCTATTCAGTTGCTCCATTGTGTCCAACTCTTTGGGATCCCAAGGACTGCAGCATGCCAGGATTCCCTGTCCTTCATCATCTCCCGGGGTTTGCACAAACTCATGTCCACTGAGTTGGTGATGCCACCCAACCGTCTCATCCTCTGTCATCCACCTTCTCCTCCTGCCCTCCATCTTTCCCAGCACCACTGATCAGCACTGCTAACACAAAAAGATCACATTCTACGGTCAAGGTAACACGCCCACGTTCAGCTACATTCAGTTATACCACCTTTCCTATGCTTAGCACTTTCCTATACTTTTCAAAGTGCCTTGAGTTCAGTTCATTTTCACCCTTTCTAAGCACCAGTATGTGCCAGCACCCACACTTGGGGCCTCGTTGGGTTACAACATTAACTAGGACCAGCATCTTGCCTTTAACAAACTCAGGTCTGGCAAGTATGAGGTGAAGTCGCTCAGTCGTGTCCGACTCTTTGCGACCCTGTGGACTGTAACCTACTAGGCTTCTCTGTCCATGGGATTTTCCAGGCAAGAATACTGGAGTGGATTGCCATTTCCTTCTCCAAGGGATCTTCCCAACCCAGGGATCGAACCCGGGTCTACCGCATTGGAGGCAGATGCTTTAACCTCTGAGCCACCAGGGAAGCTGGCAGGTATAGTGCTATGGAAGTCAGTGGTTATGATACCATTTATGAAGTTCAATAACAAAGCACGTGTTAGACACAGATTTGCACAGACTTCCCAAATAAGATAACGTGTGAGCAAGGTTTGGAAGGGGAATCGTTTTCAAGACGGGGCTAGGGAAGCAGAAAAGAGCACACAAGCAAGGCATTCTAAAAGCAGAAAACAGGATGTGAAATGGCCCTGGTCTACTGCACCAGGTCAGGCGTCTGGGGAACCAGAAACGGATTTTCTTCACTGCAGGGGCAACGAGCAGAGAAAGGCAGAAGCTATCTTTTGCCAAGGAGTGTAGCAGTCTGGGCAATTTCCCATGTGCTCCCAAAATGCAAGACAAGAGGCAGGAATGATAGTTTCATGTTGCTGAACAAGAAACCAGGACAGAGGCAGGGCTAGCTCCATGGAAGGCAATTTATGGAAGGATGAAGGGAGGTGACTTCCCCAAGGTCACTGATCAATCAGTGTTTTAGAATCAAGGATGCACCAATGCTTATAACAAAAGCCACTGTATTTCCAAACTGAGTAGGAGTAACTAACAAAAAGTTGGGGGAGGAACTTTGAAAAGAAATGGGAAAAGGAAAACCAATAGAGAATGGCACAGTATAAAAGGTGTTGACTCATAATGAAACATGAGCTCAACAGTAAGATGATAAGTCTTATGTAACGCTTAGAGAATATTTTGCTTTGTAGCTATGCCATGATTTACTCAATCATACTGCTAGACATCTATTAAGGTCAGTTTTTTTGCACACAGACCAAGCTATTCCTTAGAAGAAATTCCATTACTGAGTACTCGCCAAAGAAGTGTATATTAATGTTACACACTAGCAGGATCTTAGTTCCCCAGGCAGGGATCAAACCCAGGTCCTGGCAGTGACAGCACTTATCCAAACCACTGGACAGTCCAGGATTTCCCATAGTTATGTACTTTTATATAAGGTCACAAGAGAGCTTTATCTTTATATTGTCCAACAGTTTATGACTTCTGAATAATGGCATAGATTTTTTTTTATTTACGAGGAACAGTTTTTAAAATAGGATAAAGAATAAAGAATAACAAAAATCGTAACTATATATCTACCACCCAGGAAGGACAAGTAATATTTTGTCACATTTATTTCAGGTCTCTTTTTAAATAATAGAAAAAATACACTATAGATAAAATTATTCTCATTCCAAATTCCTTTCTGAGAAATCAGTCACTATATTTTATGTATCTTTCCAATCTATTTTACACACACATACCATTCACATCCCACATCTACAGAAATGTAGGAAACTGCATGTAATATTTTAAAAGATAAATTAAACCATACTCTTATACCACTCAATCTATGTTCTTGCACTCAATCTATGTTGGTTTCTATAACTGCAGTTTACTCATTGAACTCTGGCATAGCATTAGTTTAAATATTCCATCTTCTATTTATCTAGCCTATTAATGGATATTTCAGTTGTTTCCAATTTTTCTCTGGAAAAACAATTCAGTAATAACTGTCTTTGTATTTGTCTTCTTGGGAGATGGCCAGAGATCTGAATATATTCTCTCTGGATATAAACACTAACAAAAATAATGTTTAAGATAAACTATAATTAGGAAAGTAGTAATAGGAAAAAGTGGCTGAGATAGTAATATGACTTGGTGAATGGCCCTCATTATAAATGTTTCTAAATCTATCAATGTTTATACAACACCACGGTAATACTTGGGCTCTCAAAAAATAAAATAAAACCACCCAATATTTCTATAGACTCGTGAACAATAATGGAATGATCTGGTAAGTTAACCTCAGATTATTGGCTCTATTCCTTATCCTCTACCATGGTTCCAATTTTACTTCTTGATAAAATTTTCAACTAAAATTCATATGCAACTAACTGATCAAAATGCCATTTTAACACACCAACCAATGTTAGTAATGCAACCAGGTTACCTCCAATGAACACAAAACTGCACAAATCCCATGAACATATGGAATGACCACTTTCCATAAACATTATAATTCAATATTTTCTATTTTAACTAGAGAGCTTTGCTCATCTCTTCAATGAACTCAGCTTTCCATGATCTTAAGTGGAAAAACACTTGATTGCCTCATCCAGCCCAGAGGCAAATTATTTTTATAAGCTGCCCTCCAGCTGCTTAAATGTGGCTAAAGTAAGCCAAGCATGTTGTGCATGACACATTTGGAGCCTGGAGGAAGAGGAATTGTTGGCAAATTAAAATAACGTGGTATTGACCTTGAGGAAGCCAAAATCAGCACGAGAGCTAAACAAGGAATTCTCCACGTGGAGAAATTCAAACTGTGTGCTATCGCCTTTTCCGCGCCCTCCCCCACTCCCACACGAGCACGTCATATAACAGAAAGCCAGCATCTGTGTAACTCACTGATATTTTTCCAAACACCCATGAATGTTCTTCCTGGGACACCATAAACTCCTTCCCAGACATGACTTTCTTACCCACCCATCCCCGTTCCAAGCAAAGCTCCCCGCCAAAAAAAAAAAAAGCACAAAGTCACACAGATTTATGGGAGCTGATTTAAATCTAGGAGGAAGAATGCAGTCTGGTCAAAGCAGAGGCAGAGGTGACGGTGAGGGTCCGGAACAGAAGGTCATACTCCACGGGGAGGCAAAGGCAGATGGACGCCAGGGTTTCTTTCTGGAAGGCAGGCATTCTCCCACCACCAGAATGAGCCAGGTCTCAGCAAATCCCCCCACGGCTCAGTCACCCAGAGGTGGCGGCCAGTGCTTCCCCGGGGCCCTGAGCAAACCATCTCTTTGCCTCCGTCTCAGGCCTCACTGATAAATCAGGCAGAAGGGGATGGATAGGGAGGGAGTTTGGGATTAGCAACTGGAAACTACAGCCTTGGCCAAAAAGTTTGTTAAGGATCTTCCAGGAGATCTTATGGGAAAACCCCAACGAACTTCTGGCCAACCCCCAAATCATAACAAGAGTGGATAAACAAGGTCCTACTGTACAGCACAAGGAACTATATTCAATATCCTGGGATAAAGGCCAAAATGGGAAAAAATATGAAAAAGAATGCATTTGTATGTATAACCGAGCCACGCTGCTGTACTGCAGAACTGGACACAACACTGTAAATCAACTATACTTCGATAAAACAAATGACAAAAAAAAGGGGGGGGGCATCCACACTCGAGCCACCCTAGGTTCCCACCATACCGGTGAGGATGGCGGAATCCCACTCTCCCTCGGGAACCACCACACCGGTCTGTCCCTGAGAGCTAGACATCCTTATAAGGCCTCCAATGGCACAGGAGTTAACTGCTTTAAGTCTCTCCTCTGGCCCCTGTGTCAAAAGGATTCAGAATGGGAGGCTTGAGTCTCTCTGGCCACCGGGCCCGGGGCTCACACCCAAGCCCCCTGCTCCCTGCCCTCCGCCTGGTGACCCTGGCAAGCAGCAGGTAAGAAGTGAGTCTCAACGCTGGTCAGCTTCTCGGCAGAACAGGGTGATGAAAGGCAGAATATAGCTTTCATGTCGGAACTCACTGCCCGGGGAAAATGTGAAACGGGCAGTTCTATCGAAAGCATCAAGGATTCCAGGAACGAGAGCCTAAAAGGCATGTGGAAGGGGAGAGGGTCCGGGTAGTCTTAAGAAAACAAGCGCTGTGGGTGAGCTTGACGTTAACCCTCATGTTTTGTTTTCTCAGGCCCAGAGTTGAGCTGGGTTGGCTTCCACACTTCTGAATACCATACATAACCTTGATCTTTCAGGTGGTTGCACAGTTCATGTGAGAAGTAGGGAGTATTTGCGATGGCTGAGCTCAATGTGTAAGGTGGCAATATATGGAGGAAGGGGGCAATGCCGGTTGAAACTTATTTTTTAAATGGAATAGATAGAAAAGAACAAAGAAACATTTTAAACAATGCAACGTTTCACCAACCAATAGGTAGCACAGGATTAAAAATATAAGGCAAGCTCTAACATATGATGAGGGAATTGTAACATGATGATGGGCATCTTGAAATATAAAACAAGTTTTACGTAATTTAGACGATGAATGATGCGTAAGAAACACACAAAAGAACATATTTTGCCTTTCCCACTGTGTCCAGAACCACTGATGGCAACTAGCTAGTATCCAAAATCAGAAATAAGGAAACGAACAAGGAAGAAATTTATTCAATAAGCTAACATCAGGCACACAAAATTCTTTGGGGAGTAGAAGAGATCCATAATTTTATTAAAGTAAGAAACATCCCCTCCCTAAAGCAGGCAATAAGGCACTCAGTATTTAATTGAATCGTGTAGCAAAAAAATTTATATATATATATATATATATATATAAAATGAAGCCTGATGAATTTTTTTCAATTGCATTTAACCAACGTAAGGCTTCCCTGGTGGCTCAGATGATAAAGAATCTGCTTGCAATTCAGGAGACCTGGGTTGATCCCTGGGCCAGGAAGATCTCCTGAAGAAGGGAATGGCAACCCACTACAGTATTCTTTTCATACTGTTTTCTTGCCAGGGGAATTCCATGGACAGAGGAATCTGGAGGGTGACAGTCCATATGGGGGTCACAAAAAGTTAGACGTGACTGAGTGACTGACACTTTTACAGGGAGTGGTTATTCTAGAATTTTCCGTGAAAGGAGCCATCTAGCAGATGTAGGAGTTTACACATCTAATATAGTCCAGAAGCTGAAGGGTTAAAAGCAGAAAAAAAAACCTTGATTCCAATTCCCTTGTTTTATGAGCATCAAAGTTAACTAGCCAGAGGACACACAGATCTTCCCAATACACACACACACCTACACAGAGACAGGCATATACATACACACGTGGATACACAGATAACCTTTCCAGGCGTTTTTGAATTTCCCATTTCTCTGGCTCTTGCAACATTCCCCAAGCATCCTATCCTTCATTCAATCAGCATTTTTGGTCTGCAGAGTAAGCCAAGCTCCACCTCTCACCAGGAACTCTCCCTTCTCCTTACAAAGTGTGCAGTCAAGTTCTCAAGAAACTTCTGGAATATTAATTTCAAAAAAGCAGTGCTGCCATTTTTATAATCAAACACCATCAAAGAGGGTGCTCCGAGTGGTCACTGCCTGGCAACCTTGGGACTACAAACTTCTGGTCCCTCATGTTGAGTCTGAGGATGGCCCAACACTGGGGGCGGGCGGGCAGAAAGATGGGCTGTGCAAAAGCCCCCCCGACAAATACATTCCTGAGACATGTTACAGACCAGCAAATGCGTCTGTATGATTAAAAGAACAGCGGAAATCAAGAACATCTTAAATTCTTGAATTAGTTACCACATAAAATCACAAAAATACATGTAAGAATCCTACCAGCTGGCATCATTCCTTAGTTGCTTGATCAAGAATTTGCCACTTCATCCCGAGGGCAAGAAACTATAGCCATGGCGGAGAATGAGAGAGACGCAGCAGACAACTAGTGATGGATTTTGGTTTTCTTCTTTTCTTACCATCTCTGCAACTATTTAGGCTTTTCACCTTTACCTGTTCTCTTGGCCACTTGACCTCCTCAGGTCAAGTGATACCTATGGAAGGTAACAAATAACTGTGATGCTCAGATGGTCTAATGCATCTTCAAGAGGTACTGACGTATCTTGACATGAAAGCATTATGACTGTACAAATGCCAACTAGTATTGGTTGGTGTCAATGGTATTATTCCTTAGTCACTGTATAAACTCCAACTATTATTAACAGTTTTTAAAGGAAAAAGTGTAGTCAGCGTGGGAGGGCTTCACAATCTGCTCTTCTCAGGTCCTGTTCATTAGGTCAACAGTGAGTAAAAGCTCATTATCTGGCAGGTCAAAAGTTCTAGCGTGGATACCTTCTCTACCGCCACACATCACGTATGGTTTTACTTCTTAAAGAGGAATTCAAACAGATATACAGAAAGCAGGAAAATGGCAATAGAGGATGAAAAGTTAATGGAAAACAAAAGAGGACCCCCACCCCCCCCAAAAAATGAGTACTTTTATTTTGCCATGATTAGGGTTAGGCCATGTCAATAAGAAAACCCTATCCCTCTCTCCCTCCCTCATCATAAAATCCCACCATGTTCAAAAGCTTCCAGAACACTGGCACTGCCAAGGTCAGTGATGCTTTAAACATACAGATGATTCCATCTCCGAAAAAGCTTGAGGAATATAAGAATAAGAAAATACTGTATTTTTTCATCAAAAAGCTTTTCTTTGCATTCAATGATGTTACGGAATTTTTGTTAAGTATTTTAGTCATAATGATGCTACAGTAATGGGGCTGAAAATACTTGATCTCCTAAGATAGTGGTCCCCAACCTTTCTCGCACCAGGGTTTGGTTTTGTGGAAGCAATTTTTCCACGGACTGGGGTGGGTGGGGGATGGTTTCAAGATGACTCAAGTGCATTACATTTATTCTGCACTTTATTTCTATTATTAGTACATCAGCTGCACTTCAGATCATCAGGCATTAGATCCTGGAGGTTGGGAACCCCTGTTCTAGGAGATATAAACTATTTATAAACAAAATCTATAGTTCCTTCAGAAAAATCAAACTATTCATTGATGAGTGGTGCCCACACATACATTTTAAAATTATTATCCATCATTCATTTCCTTACGAACTGTGGTACCATCGCATACATAGAAGTTTCCATTTTTATGTGGACAGTTCTGTGGTATTAAGAACACTCTCATTACTGTGCAATTATTGTCACCACCTGTATCGCCAGAACTTTCTGCATGTTGCAAAACTGGACCTGTAGGGCTTCCAGGATGGTACAGTGAGCAGAATCCGCCTGCCAAGGAAGCGGATACAGGTTCAATTCCTGGTCCGGGAAGACTCCCTATGCCACGGGACAACTGATCCCGAGCACGACAACTCCTGAGGCTGCGTGCCGCAACAAGAGAAGCTACCACGACGAGAGAAGCCCGCGCAACGCAACTGGAGGAGGTCCATGGGCGGCACTGAAGAGCCAGCAGCTCCGAAAGTTCAATCATCAATTATCTATCTAAAAAAGAAACACCATCCGAGCATCCACTAAGCAGGGACTCCCCTCCGCTCTCCCTCGAATCCCTGGCAACCACCCCTCTAGTTTCTGCCTCTACCACGCATGCGTTTCCCAGAGTTCCCTTCGTTCCACCAATTCAGAATGAATAACGCAATACACAAAGAAACCTCCCTCACATTTCAAACACTGCTTCATCACTTAAAATGCAGCACACTAGAGGCATTCCCTTTTATTTGCAATAAAAATACTTATCAACGTTTCAGTAGTTATGTAGAATTCTGTGTACAAATCATCACTGAACTGGGCAAAAGGTATTATTATGAACATCCCTTTCATGAATCCCTTTTGCTGGGCTTCTTCCTTCTGCTCATTTTGTAAGAGCACTTCCTACAATCTGCAGAGCTAACCTTGGCACATTTTTTAAGATTTCTGACTCATTGCCAGAGTGCCCTCCAACAGAGTTGCTTTAAGTTTTGGTGAAGCTTTTAATGTTCAAAGAGATGGTTCTGGATTTGAGAGATGGGAGGGAGGCCAGATAATGCTCAAACAATGCCTTACAGTTCCTGCTAAATGTTCCTACACACACCCCTTTCCCATGGTTATAGTATGAGATCTCTCCCTCACCATCTCTGACTTACACAGGGTTTAAGAAATCTACAAAGATCATAAATGGTCATGAGCCAGGAGTCAGGTTTTCCAAAGAGGACTTCTTTTAAAATTAAGTTGAAGGACATCCTTGGGGGCTCAGTAGTAAAGAATCCATCTGCCAATGCAGGAGACACGGGTTCGAACCCTGATGCAGGAAGATCCCACACGCAGTGGAGCAACTAAGCCTGGAGCCGCAGCTACTGAGCTTATGTCCTGCAACTACTGAAGCCTGAGCACCCTAGAACTTGTGCTCTGCAACAAGAGAAGCCGCTGCAATGAGAAGCCCATATACCACAACTAGAGAGTAGCCCCTGCTTGCCTCAACTAGGAAAGAGCCCACACAGCAACACAGACCCAGGACAGCCAAAAATAAAAATAAGATTTTTAAAAATCAGGCTGAAGATACAACATCACCCTCTACACCTCTGAAAAACATTCACTGATGGGACTGTGAAAGAGGCAATAAGCAAAGCACACGTTTCCACCTTATTCTCATTACCTACATTTTTTCAAAACCAACCCATGAAAGTAAAGGCAATTAAAAAGAGCATTGTTTCATATTTTAAGATATCAGCTAATCAGCAGATTTTATGGTCACACGACAACCACTTTTGCATTTATAAGAAATCTGCAAAGCCAACAATATTTTCTCATTTTATGTCCTGTCCATTAGTTAAGCTTCCTCAGGGAGGCCATAAGGGGCTCAAAAGGGACTCCCATTCTTGCTTCCTCCTACACCGTTCAAAATTTCATTTCTCAAACCCTCTGGTTGTGCAAATTTATTGATCCAAAAAATGTCCTCTAGAAATAAAAATGTATTCCTTTGCTTTTCAGGGCAAAGCAACCCTTTAAAAGAGAGAATGCCATAAAAGGAACTTTGTACTAAATGTATCTTTTTATTTGCCCCAGTGGTGGCCAAGCCAGCAGCTCTCCTCCCCGAAGCATTCCTGAACATCCCATGGTTACTCTTCCCATTTCCCAACTGTCATCGGTTACTCTCACATGTGTTTTCATTTACAGCATCATGGATATTCTCTAGACAGTCAGTCTGTTGGAAAAAAAAAAAAATTAATCCCAGCCATGAGCTTAAGATCCTGAGCACTCAGCAATTTCTTGTGAATTCATGGTAAGGCTATTCACGGTGAGGCTGAATCTGAATGTATAAACAGCTGACCAGAGCTAAACTGTTATGCATTTGGCTTATTTGGCTTAAATCCTGTTCTGCATTTTGAGCAACACAAGCAGAAGAATACAAGGCTCACTGATAGATTTCATACAACAGACAAACTTCTGACAATAGCTTCAGATTCAAGCACTGAGACAGAACACCTCCTCTTTATTGAGCACCTACTAGATGCACAGAATTACCTCATCATTTTTCCTATGCTCTCTAGTCCCTTTGCAGGCCCCACTGCTAACTCAAAAGCAGACCTGTATTACCCTCATCCACATTTTACAGCGGGTGTAACTGAGATTCCCCAAAGTGAAGAAGTTTGTTTGGAATCACCCAGCTGCTAAGAGTGGAGCTAAGGTTCGAACACTCACTTCAAATGCAAAATCCTAAGATGACAGCAACCCCAATGCTGGCACGTATTAGCGTGTCCCTACATGATGGCCGTTTAGGGGCAAGGGAGGAGCACACAGAGCCTTCCAGGGAGGCCCACTCCCACCATCACCTTGCCCGGAAACTCAGGGGTCCCCATAATGACAGCTGAGAGAAGGTGATCTCAGCACACAAGTGCAATGATCACAGGGACCAAAAATATAGAGTGCGATTTTTAAAGATGTTCACAACCATCTCATGTGACCCATTCTGTGTCGTGAAGAATGAGACAAAACCACCAACTCGTTCCAAATCCTAAGCACACACACACACACTCTCCCTCTCTCCCTCTCTCTCTCTCTCTCTCTCTCTCTCACATACACAATGAGGAATGCTGATCTCAAACCCACTTGTTACAGCAAACCTGAAACAGACCACGTGGCCCAGTTTGCTTGATAACTGGCTGTGAACAGCTGAAGGACTGTGCAAAGAATACAAGCAACACACACTTGGGTTTGAAACTGAGCCCAACATTTCCCAGGTGGGCAACCTTGGGCAACAAGCTATGCAGACTGAGTGCTTTGAAAGCGCTGTTATCGACCCCACACACACAATCTCATTTAATACTCACAACCACGCTCTGAGGTGGGTACCAGCCCCTCCTTTTACTAATGGCTATGGTTTTTCCAGTGGTCAGGTATGGATGTGAGAGTTGGACTGTGAAGAAGGCTGAGCGCCGAAGAATTGATGCTTTTGAACTGTGGTGTTGGAGAAGACTCTTGAGAGTCCCTTGGACTGCAAGGAGATCCAAACAGTCTGTTCTCCCAAGGAGATCAGCCCTGGGATTTCTTTGGAAGGACTGATGCTAAAGCTGAAACGCCAATACTCTGGCCACCTCATGCGAAGAGCTGACTCACTGGAAAAGACTCTGATGCTGGGAGGGGCTGGGGGCAGGAGGAGAAGGGGACGACAGAGCATGAGATGGCTGGATGGCATCACTGACTCGATGGACGTGAGTCTGAGTGACCTCCAGGAGTTGGTGATGGACAGGGAGGCCTGGAGGGCTGCGATTCATGGGGTCGCAAAGAGTTGGACATGACTGAGCGACTGAACTGAACTGAAACCCAGGTCACAGTTAAAGTGGCAGAAGAAGGATTTGAATCCAGTGTTTGGTTAACACTGTATCTTTGGTGGGGCTCCCCTGGTGGCTCAGACGGTAAAATATCTGCCCACAATGCAGTAGACCCGGGTTCGATCCCCGGGTCAGGAAGATTCTCTGGAAAGGGAAAATGGCTACCCACTCCAGGGGTCACAAAGAGCCGGACATGACCGAGAGACTAGCACTTTCACTTTTCATATGAATCTCAGCTGTTTTTTTTTAAAAGATATATCACTGCAATATCCACCTCAAGAGGGTTGCCATGGTTATTTCTGAGACAGCATCCCCCAAAGTCCTCTGCAGCTGCCCTCAATGAGTAGAGTAGCTTCTGAGGTTCTCATCGCCACCACCATAATCATCTGATCAGAGAGGCTAAAATGCTCACCTGAAGGGCACTGCCCATAAACACTGAACAATATTCCTTCAATGCTTCAAACTACTTTTATTTTCCCTAAGCACCCATTCCAAAGCTTGGAAACTTCACATGTTTCTTCGCAAGTAACAAAGAACAAACGGCTTGGAAATCGCTTTTGTTGCCTCCTAAATCAACATGCAGCTCTTAATTCATCACACTCCACACTTGCAGTTATCTGTGCCAGCCATTGGAATTCTACCTACTTATAACCAAGTAGCTGGTTTTATTGTGTTAAAAGAGCTACTTTAAAATCCCAGGGATCGACGCTTGCCAAAATCGAGTTGGAAAATGTTGGTGTCAAGCTATTTGGGAAGGTTCTAAAAATAATACCCAGAGACTCTGAGGCAGTTATAAGCTTCCTCTGAAGTATAAATTATCACCAGGGCTCAGAGAGACATAGACTTGAATATGAGAGTGGGCTTAATAGATAATTTAAACCCCAATACCAGATACTTCCTTTAACACTGACTTACACACAATGTCAGACCCTTAGAAGACACAGACAACTAAGTGGGCTGGTTATGAAAGATAAAAGTCTTCAGAAGTGTTTAAAGTACAGAGATGGCTGGTATTTTGGGAGGGCACATTCTAAAACAACCCGTGAACACAGAAGCACTGAGCTTTCTGTGGTACCCAAGGGATCCAGCCAGCCTGCCAGCTGCTATCACGCTTCTCCTGCCCATTCGCTGGGCACTAATGGCTCAACTTTGGGTTCATGTCAAAGTAACGTGACAAAATCACCATGCGTGTATATGTGTGCGTGCCTGAGGGTTGGGGTGGTGGGAGGTGGGTCGGAATAATCTCCAAATACCAAAACCTAACCCTGCCCTTGGCAAATACCATCTTTTGGAAAACAAGAAAAAACTCAGGTCTTAAGCCTCACACTGAAATGTACTGAAGACCATCCGATGTCAACCGGGTAAGGGCCACATCTGACATCTGCAGTTACTGAGTGATACTGCACACACTAATCTTCTTTTCGCCTTGTCATTCTCACATGGAATAATCAAGCAGCTCGGACAGACCAATGTGGGAGGGGCCATACCAGGAGGGCTGTGTTTTTAACTTGGATGTCTGTATTCCTATTGGTTAAACTATATGTAATCATTTTATATATAGCTCTTTTGCAAATATGCCATATTTCACAATTTCAAGTTTTAACAGACCACATAAGAAAAAAAAAGGGGAAAAAAAGCATGTACAAACTCCCAAAATCAGCATGATAGAATGCTACTTTAGAACCTAAAATATCCAAGACATATATAGAGCCAGATTTTATCATAATAGCTTTGAGGTGATTTGAGATGACATTTTAAAGACCAACAACCTCAGTTTCAGTTTTGGTTTAATCTCATTTTTTTTTCTCCAAAGTGTCAAAGTTTTCCATTCAGTCAATGGATAGCCCCCATGTTTGGATTGGTAAATTTCATAGATATATTTCAAGTAAAGTATTATTTACTACAAATGAGAACACATACTCTTCTCTCTTTCATCAAGCACCTATCTGTTCCAGCAAGTATTTCGAAAAACTCACCCGACAATAAAGTCGTTGTTTAAACTTTCCCAGTTTTCTATTAATAATAGTATATAGACTATTAACATTACTAAAACTACATATACATATTTGATGATTCCAATCTAGTCTGCTCTCTTAGTTGACCAGGAATCTTATTACATGAACACTCCAATGTTCTGAATTTGAGGAATTGCTGCAGTTGTGTGTTCGCCTTTTTCCCCAGGGGTGAGGTTGCTATTAAGTTGAAGAAAGCCATTCCACTCTTGAACAAAACCACTGAGAGGGTGCCCCATGGCCCAGTTCACAGACTCCCGGGCCAGCAGGAGAGATGCCGATTCTGGCCCCACTTTGGCCCCCGCTAGCTAAATGACATCGAGTGACGCTCTCATCTGTCCGGGAGCTTTTCTAGTTTCGTCCCTTTTCTAGTTAGGGGCACATGGGACTGATCCTCTGACAGACATCCATGTAAAACTCATGTTCCCATAAAACCTTTCGACATTCTCTTTCTTTTATGATTCTTCAAATACACATGTACGTATCTTAGCCATACATGAGAAACTATTTTTTTACAAGAATAAAACATCTCTATTCATTAATTTCATCCATAAACATCTATTAAACCCCTGCTATATGCTAAGGGCCATGCTTGAGGCTAGGAACAGACCAGAGACCAGAATCCACACAATTCCTCTTCTCAGAGTTAACTGGGAAGACAGACATGAAATGAGTAATTTAGGACTCAAACACGCTATTGTTTAGAATCACACACATGTGCTCCAAACCATAAAGAGAAGCAAAGGAATGATTAACAGGAAATTCAGGCTCTGATTATTTCTGGGAGAGAGGGTGAAGCAATGGGGGAGGGCCCATACCAGGAAGGTTGTACTATAAACTGGGACGTTTGTATCATTATTTATTAAACTACATATACTCGTTTTATAGCTGCATTTACAAATGTGCCATATTTCACTACTTAAAGTATTAACAGATAACAACAAAAAAAAAAATCATGTACAAACTCCCAAAATGGCATTACAGAAAATTTTTTTAGAACCAAAGCATCCAAAACATGTATAGTGCCAGATTTTAGCATAATAGCTTCAAGGTGACTTGAGATGACATTTTAAAGAACCACCTCCTCAGTTTTGGTTTAATCTCATTTTTTTCCAAAGTGTGAAAGCTTTTCCATTAAGTGAATGGATAGCCCCCATGTTTGGATCGGTACATTTCACAGGTACACTTCAAGTAATGTAATATTTACTACACACAAACACACACACTCTTCTCTCTTTTATCAAGTGCCTACCTGACGCTCAAAGGCTTGAAAACTACCAAAAATCAGGTTTTCAAGAAAGTCAACACAGCCTATAAACCCTGCTTAATTTTGAAGACTTCTAGAAGAAACCTGGGAAGGAGCTGTCAAACATCACATATGTCACTGAAAGGACAAAGGTGGGTATCCAGAGGATTCATTTCCCACTGGAAATTCTTTAAATACCACCACTGGAAACCGTCACTAAAAAATGGTTCTGTGCCAGGCTTCCCTTGGTCTTTTCCTTCTCTGATGCTCAAAGACAGGTATAAACACAGGGCTTCTGTGATCTTTGGTAGACATTCATCTGGTTACCTTCCTTCGTCCCCGAGAAGCTGTCTGCTGTGGTATCAATCATTTCAACTGTCAAACAATTTAGGTCTCATCAAAGGACTGTAACTTAGGTGGAGAACATGGGAGGCGGACAGAAACTTCTTTTATTAAAATATCACTCTCAACATAAGGAAAAAGTTAGACTGGCTAGATCGAAAGTTCTTTTTAACGCAGTATTCGAGCAAAAAAAACAAAATGCAGAAGTCCTCTTCCCTAAATAAAAGGGTGAGAAAATGACCTTTGTCAAAAAGGTCTAGTATTACAAATGTTTATGTTCTTATCATGCCAGGTAAAAGAAATATACACGTCACAGTGGACCCCGTATATCACAACTGCTAGAAGCTCACACCTCCCCTTTAGGATGCGGTGGCCTCCATTCTGTGAACAGGCCTCCTTCTTGGATGCACTTTACTGCTTGCCTTGGTCTTCCTTCAGGCTTTCCTGGTGGCTCAGATGCTAAAGAATCTGCTGGCAATGCAGGAGATTCAACCTGGGTTTGATCCCTGGGTTGGGAAGATCCCCTGGAAAAGGGAATGCTACCCACTCCAGTATTCTTCCCTCGGAAATCCCACAGACAGAGGAGTCTCGCGGGTTACAGTTCAAGGGTTGATAGAGTCAGACACGAGGGAGCCACTAACACTTTCACACACTTTTGGTCTCCCTTTGTTTTTTTAACCGACTTTCAGTTTACAGATCTATTCTCTTGGCAGTCACCTTTAATCCCTTGTAAAGCTGGGGAATGGGCTTCCCAGGTGGCTCAGTGTTAAAGAACCTGATGGTCAATGTAGGAGACACAGGAGACCTGAGTTTGCTTCCTGGCTCAGGAAGATCCCCTGGAGAAGCGAATGACAACTCACTCCAGTATTCTTGCCTGGAAAATCCCTTGGATGGGGGGCCTGGTGGACTACAGTTCATGGGATCCCAAAGAGTTGGATGCAACTGAGCATGCGCACGCACACCCAACTGTGTTTGTATGGTGAATAATTCGACCTCTCCTCTGCCTTAGGAAAGGTTTCTCTGCTGCTTTTGGTCCCAACAGAACCCTCTTTGCTTTCCTTGCCATCACTCCATGTTGCTCTAAGCCGCTCTTGGCATCTCATCTGGCCAGCTATCCTGCCAGGATGCTCCCTACCACAGAGTGATGGGTTGTGACAGCCCAGGCCAATCCCACTCAGAACTAGGGTGTCCATGTTGGTGACCTAGCCTGGCCATGTGACTTTCTTCAAGAGCAGTTCCAGAAATCATGTGGGAACCAAAGTGGGTCCAACCAAGCCAGCCAGGTGTGTGGAAGACTACACACCACCAACGCTGGGAGCAGGCAGGTGTGCGTGAACAGGCTGCCCGCTGAGAAGGCAGCCAAGCGGGACACAGGAGTCTCGGCCCTGAGCTCTCTGCACAATGTGCCAAGGCAGGGCTCATGGGTTCTGTGAGCAGCTGGATTCTTTAACCTAATTAACTATTAATGTTCCATTTCAGTGCTCTGGTCTAGAAAAGCTCAGACAAAGCCTCTATTCACCCAAGTGTTTGGATGCTTAGATGATGTCATCTGGTCTGTTTGCACTTTGAGTACCTGGTTAAAATTAAACTTTTCTAAATGCCCCACTTGGAGTACTGTTTCCATATCTGAGACTAAGGACTTTGAGCTTTCGAAATTATCCCCAGGGAAGGAGAAAGAGGAAGGGGAATAGACTATGTAGACACACACACACACTCCTACTTTGAAAATTATCTAACACAATAATTAGTCACCCTTCCTAGATAAAAACTAAAGACTCTCATTTCATAAAAGTTACAAGAATGAGAAGACTAAGCATAGTCTTCTGATTTTTCCACGACACTTAAGAATTCATTTCAAAAGTCAGAAGAGGAAAGGGAGAGACCTCTGCATTTTCTGTGTTATTTGAAATTGTTCCTGCCAGGTCATCACAATCTACCTCTGATTACCAAAGAGGTTTTTCTTTTGAAGAACTGTTCTATCAACCCTCAAAAGATCATGCAAGCATTAATACTGAAATCAACATCCGCTATTCTAACTGGTTCTGGCAAAGGAAATGGTAACTCTCTCCAATATTCTTCTTGCCTGGGAAATCCCATGGACAGAGGAGCCTGGTGAGCCACAGTCCACTGGGTCACAAGAGTCAGACCCGACTGAGGGATCAAACCGCCGCCACCATTCTAAATAGTTCAGGCTTAATGATCTACTTTACTCTGGGAAGGAAACTGGAGGGGGCTTTTAAAAATAAAGCTTTGAGTTTGTACAGGTAAAAAACATTATACGTTACTCATCTGTTTCAGAGACACCATTTTCTTCCTATTACTTAGGTACTATGACTATCATAGGAAACACTGAATAAACATGGGAGCTGAAAACTTGTTCTCATCAAAATTAACTGCCCTCATTAAAAAACGCTTATCATGAAACTGATAAGGCAGATGAACTCAAGTAGATACTTGGTTTTATGGATCTTTCTAAAAGGCTTTACAGCGAATAATCCATTATTTAAATTTCAAAAACATCTTATGCAGAAATCACAGCAGATTTCTCAGAACACAGTAACATGGTAAATGAGCTGTTCCTTTTGTATTTAATACCTTTCAGGAATTGAATGGCAAGAATTCCAATTAACATTTTAAAACTAATGAATCTAATTAAGGGACCACTTGGGAAAAAGAGATGGTTTTTAACTTCAGCACTAGCAATAAACCAAATTCCTCTCTTTGGTCTAATTTATGTCTGGAAAAGAAGAGACTGTCTCCCCAAAATCAAACCACCCATAGCGGGAAGGCCTCTTTCTTCCCCTTTAAGGGGATATAATTCTGAGATAGCTCGGCCTCTCTCCCCAGTATCTAGCCCCTGATTGGCTGTCTTTCCTGGCAGGGGGCTTCACTGACCTGAAAGTACATCTCCATCAGCCCAGCAGAAAAGTAACTTTTATTTGGCACTCAAGTGTGTTCCTAAACACATTTCAATGTAACTCCAGCCTTGGCCAATCACTAGCTTCCAGTGAAATAATGAAACAGGACTTTAGGTCCTAACTCAGTGGAGAGTAGGCAGCTCTTCCTCAGTGATTTCTCCCCGTAAGCCCCTACCTTCAAGGCCCATTCATGTAAGAAACTCAGCCTTTCGCTCAGATGAGTGAAAAGGCAGCTCTCTCCAAATTTTGCAATGATGTGCAAATGGTGATTAAGTGCGTGGGTGCCAGAGGACCACATAAAGACCCAAGTGGATCAGGCACTTGGAGGGAGAATGGGAAGAGGCCAAATAGCATCCTTGGAAGGAGAACACATGCTGATTCTCTTCATCATGATCAGATACAGAAATGTCTCAGTGCACTTCATAGTATCCAAACTGTTCAAGCCTTTTTTTTTTTTTTGGTTGCACCACACAGCATATGGAAACCTTAGTTCCCTGATCAGAGATCCAACCCGAGCCCCCTGCACCGGAAGCTAGGAGTGTTAACCCCCAGGGAAGTCCCACATGCTACTTCTCTTGAAGTGACACTTGGCAGAAACATCAACCTGCCAACAGACCATCAGCTAGAAATGCAGGATTACTATCATCTCCACCATCAATTCTATACCCAGTTCTATTCCACTTGAAAAGTATGCAGAATTCTCTAGTAGTTACGTGAATATATTTAATTAATAAAAGGCCTCTCTGAAATTTTAATCAAGTTCAACCTGGCCCAAAGGAAACAGATCATTGATACTCTTTGCAGAAGACTGCTGATTAAACAATCAGCAAAAAAGTAAGGTGGAATGAGGAAAACTTACTTCTTTTGTAATTATTTAATAATAAGACTGTAAGTCTCATGTACTTTAAAGAAATTGTTTAAAACTGCACTGAAATCTAACATGTGTGTGCAGGAGTTAGTGGGTAAAAATTTAATACTCCTCTCAAAAAAAGTCTTCCCTGGTGGCTCAGACAGTAAAGCATCTGCCTACAATGCAGGAGACCTGGGTTTGATCCCTGGGTCGGGAAGATCCCCTGGAAAAGGAAATGGCAACTCACTCCAGTATTCTTGCCTGGAAAATCCCACGGATGGAAGAGCCTGGTGGGCTACAGTCCATGGGGTAGCAAAGAGTTGGACACGACTAAGTGACTTCACTTTCTTTCTTTCACTTTCAAAAAAAGTCAACAGTGAAGTCAATTTGAAGTCCCAATTTTTGTTACAAAAATAGTAACTGATGATTAATAGATCCTTTATCAAGCTAGATAAAAAGGGGAGAATTTATTATCTAAAGGGGCAGGGGAAGATATATGTTCCTCTTCCTTAACACAACAACGAAAATATCTCCATGTGACTGATTTTTCATTGTGTAGAACTGAATAACGGAATAAAGACGAAACACTCCACAAGGCACTGAGGCCTCATTTATTTGAAGTGCTCAAGAAAAACATTAAAACTAATAACAAATCAACATTTTAAAACCTAAATTTAAATCTTAGACTGGGAATCAACAGATGTCAATATGACTTTCTTGGAGCTGATGCACCTTATCATACATTTGATTTTATAATATTGCACTAAACGTCTCTGAAAACTACTGCTCATCACCTACAAGTCCACAGAGAACCATCACAGTTCCTCGTGAAAACAAGGAAAACCTTTATCCATAACGTATAATGAGTTTTTTCCCCCATTGCGGGAAAAATAGCAGGCTTGGGACAGAAACATGAAAGTCAAAACTGAGCAGTAAAAGTTTCTTTTTCATTTTCTCTGAACTAACCATCTAAAACTTAAATTCTTCCCACAGTAAATCTGCTTTAGCTTTGACTTCTTAATGAAATTCAAAGACAACGTACACACATTAAAAGCCGAATCTCTTCTACAATATATTTGTATGATTAAATATGAGTCTTCTATGAGCTTTTCATGCACTATAAAATATCCTTTAAGAGTGTTGTTACTATGCTTTTCAATATTATTGCATCTTTGAAAGAAACAAAGGAAATACTATTATATATCCACATACATAGTTCCGTAGGTATTTCCACTCCCTTTAAGTCAAAATAAAGTCTTCTTTGTAAATAAAACTGAACAGTTTTTGAGATTAATTACGCCATAGGTACAGACCTTAGATTGAAGGAATATTTATTTTTGTGTGTGTATATATAATATAAATAGCCTTACATACACAAATGCATACTGAACTTAGGTTCACTAAGCGAAGTCCAGACTTTTCAAACCCCTCTTTAACATGAAAAGCAACCCCCTGAAGTCTCCTATTCAGCTTGTGAGTGTTTAGTACTATTTCAGACTAAAACTTCTGGCAAACCAGTTTTAGTGCAGGTAGTTGACACTAGTTTTATGCCTTGTGGGAGGAGAGAACAATAGAAATATTTATGTATTAGAGAAATACGTTTCTTGAACAGATCTAAAACAGAACTTTCAGGGTGGTCCAGGCAAAAAACCAGGCCACACTGGAACGCCAAATGACTTTAAACAGAGCCTGTCAATGCAAGACATTACTATGCCTCTCACCTAAAAGATGAAAAGAAAGAAGCTGTACAGCGAAGAACAGAACGCAGGCGTGCACTTTCCCATCCAGCTGCATGGAGTACACACACACCACAAAGGGGTTCCCTCCCATTTACATGCAGTGTGTCAGGTTCATCCAACACAACAAGCTGGTGTGTAAGGGCCTTGCTCACACCACTGCTCGACATTTCCTCGCCAGGCAACCTCCCCCGTATGGTGCTTCCGGCCCCGCCCACACATGGCACAGCTCCCTCTGGAAGCTCGCTGGCTCCTTCCTGCCAACACACACGCTGATAGCCAAGGAACTCTGCCCACTGGTTCATGGCCCTTTGGAAAACTTCACGTCGGGCTTATCTATGGCAGAAAGCCACCCTAATCCTCAGTTCGTCACATCACCAGACTCTGCATCCTGCCAGCATGCATGAATTTTGATTTTACCATTCCCTAGTACTTACATTTGCTCCCATTTTTACACTCCAACTACCCATCAACTGTTGCATGTGTATGTGTGCTGGCTTAGACTCTTCACTGGGGTACGCACTGTGTCTTCTCATGTCTTTCTCCTGATTTACCTCCTAGAGTCCTGCCTTGGCGTCTAGGACATGATACTCAGAGCCTGTTGTTCAGTCGCTCAGTCGTGTCCCACTCTTTGCTACCCCACAAACTGCAGCAAACCAGGCTTCCCTGTCCTTCACTATCTCCCTGGGTTTGCTGAAACTCATGTCCATTGAGTCGGTGACGCCCTCCAACCATCTCATCCTCTGTTCACCCGTTCTCCTCCTACCCTCAATCTTTCCCAGCATCAGGGTCTTTTCCTGTGAGTTGGCTCTTTGTATCAGGTGGCCAGAGTATTTGAGCTTCAGCTTCAGCATCAGTCCTTCCACTGAATGTTCAGGGTTGATTTCCTTTCGAATGGACTGGTTTGATCTCCTTGCTGTCCAAGGGACTCTCAACAGCCTTGTGCAGGGATTTAAAGTAGAGCGATGACACCACTAAACTTTGTGACGGCTGTTTCTGACCTTTAGGAAGGAGTTCAAAGTCAAACAGAGAGACAGCAGAGCAGAGATTTGAACATAGGTTTATCTCCTGACACAGCTCATCTTCTTTGTACTACAGAAGACAGGCAAGAATCATGTGGGCTAGTGACAGATTTTAGCCAAACTCTGGGAGTTGGTGATGGACAGGGAGGCCTGGCGTGCTGTGATTCATGGGGTCGTAAAAAGTCAGACATGACTGAGCGACTGAACTGACTGACTGAACTGAATCAGTTTCTTTGTTTAAAAAATATTCCACTGAAGATTCAGGGTAGATTTCCTTTAGGAATGTAACTAGCAGTAAGTCAAAGAAGAAACCGCTATGCCTGACTTAATACTGAAATTCTCGATTATACCAAATTCTTTTCACTCTTCCCTACCCCTCCCAATCCTACAATCTTTACTATGAACAAGGACGTACAGACTGGAAAACTTTACAAAAATCACTCTCACTCTCCAGGGGAATGTCTGTTAGGATGGCGATCTTGTTTTTCAATAATTAAAATGATCATTCTCAGCTGGACAGAGAGATCAGGTCTCCACACGTGACAAGTCTCATGACCAGAGCTCACCTCCATGTGACCTCCACTCCAGTCTCCCCCTAAATCCCTCCTATCAAATGACCTCTTCTCCACTGTACCTCAGCGCAAATGTTTTCATTTTCCAAAGACTCAGAGAACTCATTTGCAAAAGACTCAGTGCCATGACATATAATTTTGTTCACTTGTCAGTCACTGAAATACGAGAAAGCATCAATTTGCTTTTGTCTGCCCCAGAAATATCCTGCACTTACTTTCTTCTCTCAAAGCAGCTGGAAGGTAACATTCATGCTTCAGCAGACTAGACATACCCCCTCCCTCCGTTTTTTCTCCTGCTCAGAACATCACGCAGGTGATGAGGCAGATTTGCCAGGAAGCAGGAGAAGGCAATGGCACCACTCTCCAGTACTCTTGCCTGGAAAATCCCACGGACAGAGGAGCCTGGTAGGCTGCAGTCCATGGGGTCGCTAAGAGTCGGACAAGGCTGAAAGACTTCACTTTCACTTTTCACTTTCATGCATTGGAGAAGGAAACGGCAACCCACTCCAGTGTTCTTGCCTGGAGAATCCCAGGGATGGGGGAGCCTGGTGGGCTGCCATCTATGGGGTCGCACAGAGTCGGACACGATTGAAGTGACTTAGCAGCAGCGTGAGCTTCTGGTGGTCACTCGCTAACACTCCCAAGCCCTGGCCCTAAATTTTTATTCATAATTTTTTGCTTGTTTTTTTTTAAAGGAAAACCCCCACAAAAACATGCATCTGCCCTGTTATGAAACTTATGCTTTATCCATCAGAAGGCACCGTGGTCCATGTGCCTCTGAGCCCTGAGCCAGTGGAAAGATGGAGAGGTGGTCCAGGCCTTCCTCACCCTCTGTTCCCTGCGGTGGCAGACCTCCCCGCCAGCATCTCCCTGTCTCTTCAGCATCTCTGCCTGAGGACGGGGGAGTCTCCTCCTTGCTGCGGAGCTGTATCCACAGCGACTCTGGGCTCACCCTTCCTCCTCTGTTCCTAGGACAGAAGCACAGCCTCACTCACTCTTCCTGGAGAAGCTGGGGCCCAGCACAGACCAGCATCCTTGCCCCGTGCCCAGGACGCGGGCTGCCCTTTCTCCACGACATTTCGCCTTAATTCCGAACGACTCTGCTCTCCTCCGCCGTCCCAGGAGCCCTGCACTAGCTAACACCATCAGCCCCCGAGTGGCCCAACCAGAAGACGCTTGGGCATCTTTCTCTCCCCTAGTCCCAGGCCACACCTGAGCGCCTTCCTGTCTCCTGCACACCAGCAACCCCCAGTCCCAGGTCACATCCTCTATACCTAGATTCCTGCTGTGCCCACAGCTTTTTGCTCCAGCACGGACCCCACAAGGAGTCCCAAACCGCTCTGCCTAACCTTGACCTCTTCCTTGGTGGCTCAGATAGTAAAGAATCTGCCTGCCCTATAGCATACCTGGGTTCCATCCCTGCATTGGGAAGATCTCCTGGAGAAAGGAATGGCTACCCAACTCCCATATTCTTGCCTGAGAATTCCATGGACAGGAATTCTGTAGCCCTGGTGGGCTACAGTCCACAGGCTCACAAGGAGTCGGACATGATGGAGCAACTACATGCTAACCTTGACCTCAGCCTTTTTCTCGCTTGAGGATTAGCTCTAACTCTGATTTTAGCATCTCTCCCTAAACCTCCTGAAACCCTTCCACAGTACAGGAATCATGCAAATAACTAAAAAAATGCTGAATAAAACAAAAACAACATCTTTGTCAAGGTATGGCTGCAAGAAAGTGAAGGAATTTGGATCCAGGGAGTTTGGATCACAAACAATAAATATGGACTGTAGCTGCCACCAGGCTCCCCTGGCCATGGAATTCTCCAGTAACAATACTGGAGTAGGTTGCCATTTCCTTCTCCAGGGGATCTTCATGACCCAGGGATGGAACCCAGGTCTCCCGCATGGTGGGCAGTCTTTCCTGTCTGAGCCACCAGGAGAAACCGATAAGATGTAGCAATAGCAACTCTTGCCCAGATGGCCTTGGCTGAACCTGGAGCACCCAGGGTTCTGTTTTGATGATGCAGAAAAGAGAGAAAGACAGACAGGGCCTGTCCAGAGAAGGGAAGTGAAGAGAAGAGACTGGCAGAAAATGGGCACACATTCCCTCTGGGGTTCTTTCTTGACGTGGTAAATAATTTAACTGCACCAGCTTTTCTCTAGCTGCAGAAGTAAAGTGTTTGTTGCCTAGTCATGTCTCTTTTGCAACCTCATGGACTATACGCCTGCCAGGGTCCTCGGTCCATGGGATTTCCCAGGCAAGAATATTGGAGTGGGTTGCCATTTCTTTCTTCAAAGGATCTTCCAGGCCCAGGGATAGAACTCACATCTTCTGCATTGCAGGCAAATTAGAGCAGCGGCTATTCTCTCTAGATTTGGGTGTTCAGACTTCTCTTGCAGCCAGGTCCAGCATCCACAGGCCATGGTGTACTGAGTTCTAGTGTTAACTATTTCCCCACAGCTGAAATAACATGCTAACCCAGTCTGAGGACAAACTAAGCCATAAGGAAGTCCAACTCTCTGTGAGGATTAAAAAGGAAGATCTGACCCATCTGTCCCAGACAGGAAATGGGTTTTCCCTTGAAAATAACAAAGGCAAAGCCTGCTTTCTCTGTTACCTGCTCTGCAAATCCAAGTATTATTTTAGAATGCGTGGAGGAGATGTTGGCAACATTTATGCATTTTTTGCTCCACTTTAGTAAGTCTTGGACCAGGTGTAATATGACTAGATTTATGACTCCGTATGGCTTTAATTAAATCTCTTGTTTGGAAGCCCATTTCTTTTTCTTAAGTCTTCAGGCAAGTGGCACTTAGACAGAGATCTTGACATCTTAGCAAGTCTGATGTTCCTGGCTATAAACTAAGATTTTTTTTGAAGGAAAAAAACGCCACTGAATTGAGTGTTACGGTCAAGCAAACTTTTTTTTCATCTGTTACACAATGAATTAATCAATGATTTTTTTTTAAAGGCTTTTGGGAAGCCAGTCATGAAAGGCCACATATCTTATGATTTCATTTACATGAAATATGCCAAATAGACAAATCTAGAGACAGAAAGTGAATTAACGATTGTCAAGGGCTGGGAATGGAGAGAAGGGGAGAGGCTGCAAATAGGTTTGAGACTTCTTTTGGAGATAATGAAAATATTCAGAAACTGTAGCATAAATAATAAGCAAATTGTATGGTGGGTGAATTACAGTAAATAGCACAGTTTAAAGAACTGGGCCTGGAGGTTTTATCGTGGCTCGGTGGTAAAGAATCCACCTGCCAATGCAGGGGACAGAGGTTCGATCCCTGATTTGGGAGAATCCCACATGGCACGGAGCAACTAAGCCCATGCATCAAAACTACTAAGCTTGTGCCCTAAAGCTCGTGTTCTGTAAAAAGAGAAATGCCTGTGATGAGAAGCCTGAACACCCAAAACTAGAGGGAACAGCCCCCGCTCTAATTTGCTGGCAATGCAGGAGACACGAGTTCGATCCCTAGGTAGGGAAGACCCATTGGAGAGAAAAATGGCAACCCACCCCAGTATTCTTGCCTGGAAGATGCCATGGACTGAGAAGCCTGGCGGACTATAGTCCATGGGGTCACAAAAGTGTCAAACATGACTAAACAACACTTAATTTCTGCAAGTAGAGAAAAGCTAGTGTAGCAATGAAGACCCAGCACAGGCAAAAAAAATTTTTTAATTGAATAAATATTAAAAACTAAAAACTGAAAAATAATAAAAACAAAGAACTGGGCCTAGACGGTTGGCAGGACTCGAGGAGGGTGAATGGGGGTTGCTGCTCATCAGGTGTAGTTTCAGTGTACGAGATGAAAAAGTTCTGGAACTTGGCTAAACAATAGAAATATACTCAACACTACTGACCTCTACATTGAAAAAAATGGTTATGATGGTAAACTTCATATGATGTTGTTTTATGGGCAGGGGGGGCACCAGTGGAAATTTTTTTTAATTTTTTTAGAGTGGAAGAGAGAAGGGCTGGAAAAACACCCCAGGTGGTTCAAAGCTGCCATCTGTATTCTGTCTCCCTGCCGAGAGCAAAGGTTCGCATCCACAAGCCATGGAGAGAGGAGGTTCCCTTTATCACACCCCCCCGAGTTCTCTTATACTAGAAATATCAGGCATAATCAAAAGGTTACATACAAATTACTTTAGCAGAACTGCCCCTCAGATAGTGCCTCTGAACTCACTGGTGGCTGTTGTAGACTTTCCATTTCCAATATTCCATCAGAATATTACACTGGACTCCTTGGGGCTGACAGCTGGGGTAGAGCAGCAGGGTTCGTGCCCGTGAATGTGGCTCTGGGGGTTCAGCCAGGGGAAAATCCTCACTAAACGGATGCTGAAACTGGGAGGTGAGGGACAGCTGAAGTTCTGAGCATCTACACTCCAGGGCGTCCCTGGTGGCTCAGCGGGTAAAGAATTCGCCTGCAATGCGGGAGACCTGGGTCCATGGGTTGCAGAATCAGACATGACTGAGCAACTTGCACTTTCACACCACAGGGTGAAGCAAGCCCATAGGTGGAAAACACGGTCAGGGACTCGGAGCTAAATTACTTCTCCCCTTGCCAGTTACGTGGCCTTGAGCAAGTTACTTAACTTCTGGGTACCAGATCTTTCATGATGTAAAATGAGAACAATAATAATACCTCCCTGAGAGCTTAGAATAGTACCTGGCTCTGTAAGTATATGCTGTTATTATTGTCGTTGTTATTAGGCAGTATGCTAATTTTAAAAATAGTATTCTGTTAATATATGTTAGTCTACTCAGCCTTTGGGTGGCTTTGACATCACAGATTTAGCACTGTTTTGGACACTGAGAAGTCCAAGATCAAGGTGCCGGCAGACTCGGATCCTGGGGAGGGCGCTCTTCCTGGCTGGCAGACAGCCAACTCCTTGCTGTGTCCCACAACAGGGTGTGGGCAGTGAGCTCCATGGAGGCTCCTCTTATAAAGACACTAATCCTATCGGATTAGGGATCCACCTTTATGACCTCACTCAACTGTTAATTACTCCTTTTGATTTTTTTTGCTGCACTGGGTCTTCACTGCTGCCTGCCGGCTTTTTGCAGTTGTGGCAAGCAGGGGAGACTCTCTAAATTGCTCTGCACCATGTGGAATCTTCCCAGACCAGGGATCGAACCCCTATCCCCCACATTGGCAGGTGGATTCTTTAACACTGGGCAACCAAGGACATCCCTTAATTCTTTAACCCAATACATCCACACTGGGAGGTTAGGGCTTCAACATAGAAATGCAGTCCACAGCATACATTAAGAATGATAAAACAGAAACTATAGGTCACAAAATACACACAGCACTCATAAAAATAGAGCAGAGTTTGGTTATACATATCAGCTTCAACTTCTTGGTAAGGACACACACACAAAATGCAGTGGTTGTATAAGGATCTACTAAAACCTATGTAACCTAACTTACTTACAAGTGTCTAATTCAGAAATTGCTTCTTCTTACTACATATAAGTTTCTAACAATGTTTGCAGTTTTATTTCCCAAATAATAGATTAGAAGTAGCAAATTAGTCTTAGAAAAAAAAATTCTAGGGTCAAGAACAGTAACAAAAAGTTAGTGATCTCAGAATATTTTTTCAAAATCTGACCCATCAATGTGAAAATAACAGCAGTGTAATCTCATTCATCTATATTCAGTGCATGTTTAGGTACCTCTATGAGTTGAACCGTGGCCTGCCCAAATCCATATGCTGAAGCTCTAATCCCCAAGACCGTAGAATGTGACCTTTTATAGAAATGGGGTCATTGCAAATATAACGAGGGAAGATGAGGTCATACTGGAGTAGGGTGGGCCCTCAAGCCAACTGGAGTGGTGTCCTTATAAAAAGAGTAAATTTGAACACACACATGCACACAGAACATCACATGAAGACTGGAGCGATGTTGCCACAAGCCAAACCACCACCAGGAGCTAGGAGAGGGACCAGGAACCAACCCTTCCCTGGAGCCTCCATAGGGAGCATGGCCTTGTTCTTAGACGTCTAGCTTCCAGGATAGTGAAAAATACATTTTTATTGTTTAAGCCACCTAGTTTGTGGTAGTGCTGCAGCAGCTTTAGAAACAAATATAGTACCTCCATTCCATGCATGGTCCAAAGGGATGGGACACAGTGACCAAACACACACACGGTTCCACGGAGCCCAACCATTTAAAGACTAACCCAACTAATAAACCACACGCAGTAGTGGAAAGTTCATTTAGGGTTTGTTTGTTTGTAAACCAGTGTACACAGTACATGCTTCATTAACACTGCCTCAGAACTACCCGGGCTCCCCAGGTGGTGTTAGCGGTAAAGAACCTGCCTGCCAGTGCAGGAGACACAAGAGACTCTGGTTCAATCCCTGGGCCAGGAACATCCCCTGGAGGGGGGCGTGGCAACCCACTCCAGTATTCTTGCCTGGAGAATCCCACGGAGAGAGGATCTGGCAAGTACGGTCCATAGGGTAGCATAGAGCTGGACACAACTGAGGTGACTTAGCACGCATGCAGAACTATCCAGAACGGTTAGACTGCAATCAGAATTGTATGATCGCTATTACAAAATGGGTCACAGGGAAATGAATGCTCCTGTTAGGAGACAATCAGTTAGTATTGAGACATTTTTATATTTATGCACAATGGCTTTCCAGGACCTCAAATAAACACACCTTCTCCCTGAAAAGGTGCCCCCAAACCTACCTCTCCTTTTCACTCTGAAACCGAGACCAATCGATGGAGCAATGTTACTGCCGAAGTTGAGAGACCCCAAAATGTTTGATCTACTTTTTCTAATCATTCAATGAGGAGCATGGGAAGAAACCTAGTTAGCTATGTTTATTTATCCTCTACATAAAGTTTCTTTTGTTTAATATCGTTAGAGTTGAAAGATGCTACTAATCCTCAGCTTAGGGAAGGCATTATTATAAATCCAGTGTTTCTTAAAAGTATTAAAGTAGAGAAGTTGGAAATGTCTCAGAGCATTTTGGGCAGATATGAACTGATGGGTTAAGTGGAACTTCCCAGGCCAATTTGCTGTCTGCAAATGAGGCTGTTGTGTTGTAAATATACTTTCAAAGAAATACTACAAAATCTTTGAGCTACATTTTGGCTAATTGTCCATACTCCTTTCTTCATTCCCAATCAATACTTAAAAGCAATGTATTTCAAAGACTTTCCTGTTGGTCCAGCAATTAAGACTCACCCTTCCAATGCAGTAGGTGCAAGTTCAATCGCTGGTTTGGGTATTGAGATCCTACATGCCTCATGGTGTGCCCCCAACCCCAAAGTTTCAGGTTTAACTTTATGCCAAAAATTTTTTACATTTTTCCAGTAATAATGAACACAATTTCACTTTGTCAGGTTTCACCAGGCAAACCATTATTAATTAAATATGTGAAGATTTCTTTCCAGATGTTTAGGGTAGTATTTAATGACACCGAAGTGTTGTGACATCAAGGTTCGCTGAGTATTTAAAAATATTTGAGATTTCAGCAAATGTCTTTTTTGATCAGTAAATTGCTCTATAGAGGGAAAAGCCAAAATATTCATAACAAATGTATCTCATAGCACCTGTTCTGTCAAGTTTTTAATTGAGCAGCCTCTTTTCCATGTATAGATCCCAAAACAAGGAAGAAGAGTTAAACATTTGATTTTAAACATACTATAGGGAATTCCCTGGTGGTCCAGTGGTTAGGACTCCACACTCTCACTGCCAAGGGCCTGGGTTCAATACCTGGTTGGGGAACTACAGGTCTGTAGCACAGCCAAATAAAAATTTTTAAAAAATAGAATAAAAACAAACATACTCTGGCCTGTCTTTGTAGATATGACACTTAAGCATTAGAAGATTCAGCCACTGGATGAAAATTCAAGAGTGACTTAATTTATGAGAAGACAATATTACACGTGACTTGACCATTTCTAACTATATCTCATAAATCTAACTTGACAAAACAGTGATACATAGGGGCACTGTTAAAAACCTACTTTTATTGCGTAGGCCATTATTTTCAAAACAACCTTATTTGCACAGTTAATTTGCTTATTAGCATTTAGCAAATCTTTCTACTACACAATCCAAACATAAAAATCAGTGGATGCCTTGACAGAATGAAAACTTGCATATAGTGAAACCCAAATTAATGAGCTTTTATTGTAGGAGAAGATTGTCAACTGTGTGAACATCAGTACTGTGCCCATGTCTTTAAAAATATTTTGAGCAATAATAGACTACAAAAGTTTTCAGTAAAGATAATCGTTGCTAATTTTAAGTTCATGTGTATACACACGTATCTTTTATAAAAATGAAAATATGTCCCTTATATCAGAGTTTCCCAAAGTAGAGCCTAGAGAAGCATCTCCTGGAGAACTTCTGAACACACAGATAACTGGGCACCACATACATGGATGGTGGTTCTACGGTGGGGGGCGGGGCATGGGGAGAGGCAGGGCGGGTAAGAATTTGCATTTCTAGCCACCTCCCGGTGACCCAGGTGCTGCTGGTGCATGGGTCACAGTCTGAGCACCATTGCAACAGACACCATATATGTCTGCATGCAGCACCACCGTCCACGAGATTGAAAGCTAGGCTCTTTTGAAAAAAGTGGCACAGTATAGTGGAACAAACATAGGCGTTGTTTGGACTTAGACAGTGTGCTGGTTAATTTTGTGTGTCAATGTGGCCAGGCAATGAAGTGCCCAGACATCTGGTAAACCATGATTCTAGATGTGCCTGTGAAGATGTCTTAAGATTAACATTTAAACGGTAGACTTAGTAAAGGAAATTGCCCTAAGGTGGGTGGGCCTTGCTCAATTAGCTGAAGGCCTCACTAGAACAAAAAGGCGGCCTCTCCCTCAGGGGACGTTGGCTTCTCTTGATTGTCGTTCAGTCGCTGAGTCATGTCCTCTGCAACTCCATGAGCTACAACACTCCAGGCTTCCCTCTCCTTCACTATCTCCCAGAGTTGGCTTGAACTCATGTCCATTGAGTCAGCAATGCTAAGATATTAAACACTGACACTCGAAGTGTTTTAATAAGCGTATTCCGATTCCTTGGACCTGTCCTTTGGAGACCTGCTCTAACAGCTAACAGTTCCATTTAGAAGTTCTGCCATTTTGTAATAGTGAGGTTTCTGTAAGCGCATATTTAATATTTCATTGCAGTCATTTCTTATCAGTTTCTCTGTAAACTAGTGTTTCCTGTTCTGAGGCCTTAAATGGAAACATCAGTTCCTCCTGAACATCAAGCCTGCCAGCCTTCAGAGGAAGGGATACCACGCACTTTCCCAGGTCTCCAGCCTGCTAACTCACCCTGCAGGTCTTGGGGCTCATCAGCCTCCACGATCACGTGAGCAGAAAACCCAAGCTGTGAGTAATCACTGCAAACAGCAGCTTGAAACACCATTTTGACAGAAAAGCTGGAAGATCTCCAAAATCAAATGTGGAAACTATGGGAAAATAAACTCTAATGCAGCAGTTAAGAAAGATCTTTAGGTACATTGGAAAAAAAGAATACTTCCTTCTCTGAAGGTCCAACAGCTAATATACACAGCTGTGAGGATAAATCACCTGTGAACAGAGTCCACTTCAGAGGACAACTTTTTATTATTTCCTTGTTGCCGCTGTTCCAAGTTCTTTCAAAGAAATGATGAATTTCCTTTCCCAGCATACTTCAGCCCGGCCACCCTGAACAAACCTAACTGCTGAAAACGGCCAAAGATACAACTATAAAATCATCTTTTCAGCTGCATTTCTCAACCTGCCAGAAAGCAGAGCCTCAAAACAAAGAGAGCAGGGGAACCAAACAGCTGGTGGCCACCCCAAGAGCCACAGCGGAACTGGGGCCAAGGCAGGACGAGCCACACCCACAGATGGAGACACCATCTCCCACCCACCTCAGACCAGCTGGCCTGGGTGTTTCTGTCCCCAAGTGGGAAGGGCCCAAGGGAGGGCAGAGAAGAGGAGGAGGAAAGAGCACAGAGAATCCACAGAATCCGTCACAAGAGCCCCCACCCCCAACCACTCCCTGCAGAGGTGGGGGAAAGTCAGGTTCAGACGAGGCTCTGAGTTCCTCAGACAAGTGTCTGCTTTGTCTCCGCATTTCTACACAGAGGACAAGACCTCTACATTCTTATAGGCTCTTCAGAGTCCCTTGGACTGCAAGGAGATCAAACCAGTCAATGCTAAAGGAAATCAACCCTGAATATTCACTGGAAGGACTGATGCTGATACTCCAAAACTTTGGCCACCTGATGTGATGAGCCGACTCACTGGAAAAGACCCTGGTGCTGGGAAAGATTAGAGCAGGCGGAGAAGGGGCAACAGAGGATGAGATGGCTGGATGGCATCACTGACCCCATGGACACGAGTTTGGGCAAACTCGGGAAGACAGTGGAGGACAGGGAAGCCTGGTGTGCTGCAGTCCACGGGGTCGCAAAGACCACCAACCACCACCCCCACCACCACCACAACGGGGCGCTCTTAAAAGTCAAAGAGCTAAGTTACTCACTAAAGTAACATTCCTTGAGATGTCTACGCAGAATTTGAGTAACTGAAAACACAACTACTTTTTAAGGAATGATGCCAAATAATTAGGGCTTACATTTTAGAATATGGCAGAAAATGAGTGTGCATATGTGTATATACAATGCATACTTTTCTAAGAGTGTTTAAGAGTCTGAGAATTACTGGGCATAAATAAATATTATCAGACACATTCCTCAGTTCAGCCTACTCCCCGTCCCTCTATTCTTAACCAACCACCCTCACCTCCCAAAGTAAGCACTCCAAAAAGTCAGCACCCTTGCTTTAGTGCAAATACATGGAAAGATGTGAATTTTCCCTCTTTCCTTTCATCAGAACCGGAGTCTGAATCTAGATCGTTAATGGAGAACACTGGCAAAGTAGGTCGCAAGAACAGACAGAATTTAAAATCAAGCTGGACAGAAACCATCCTAGGAAACTGCTCAGTCTTATTGTGTAAATTAAGGTCACAGGAGGTAGAGAAAGCACTGACTGCAGAAAGCTCTGGTCTACTGGGTCAGGAGAGACAGGGAAATGCAGCGAGGTGCCCGGATACCTGGGAAGAGATGGGAAGCCAAGATACTAGTTCTTAAGCCAAAAAGGGCTTTAATTCTCAAATCCACCGTCTACTTGATTGGCTCCAAGGTTTAGCTGCAATTTCACAGTTGTAAATGAAATTTCAATAATTATAGGACTAATGTAGCAACTTCAATTTTCCCAAGCGTCAACAGCATCCTCAGTGAATCGTTTTACTGACATTAAAAGCACAGTTTATGAACAACGTAGAACACGGAGAAGTGATTATAGATGTAAAGTGATTAGACCACAGCAATGTGTCCTCGTTGAAAATCACTCTGGGATGTGGGGGTGGTCAAGCTAAGCTGAAGGTGGTGTATTTCCAGCAGGAAAAGCAAGGGGAATGAATGAATAGTGACTAGGTATACATTACTCATCTTTTTCCTTATTGTCTCAGTTTCCTGTAAAACCCCAAAGCTATGTAAATAGTTCACCAAATGTTTTCCTAATGTCTTTATGTTTAGAGCTAGACCTTCATTTGATCTCAAAGGTTTTCTTGTACTTGGTATAAAACGAAAAGATTAAATTTTTCTTCCAAATGAATAGCTAACTCGGCCAGCACCATTTATTAAATAAACCATCCCTTCCCCACCAATGTAAATGCACTTTTACCATCTATAATTTCCCAGATGTCCTCAGGCTCTTGATTCTATTTCTGTGCCAAAACCTGCTGTTTTAATTATAGTGGCTCCAAAATTCTAACATCTGAAACAGCAAGGCCCATTTTAAATATTTCAAAAATGTCTCGGTGATTCTTAAACATTCCTTCTCCCACATGAACCCTTTGCCTGCTTCCCCATTCCCCAAAGAATAAGAATGCTCTGACTGAAGGCGTCTAACAGGTGTAAACGCCTTCAGAGAAGACTAGTATTTGCTTTTGGAAGACTAAACATTATTTTATAAGCCCACAGTGTATAAAGTATTCTATGATCTTCTGCTTGGATCTAATTATTTTCCATCCATAGAATTCTCCAGGCAAGAATACTGGAGTGGGCAGCCATCTCATTCCTCCGAGGATCTTCCCAACCAAGGGACTGAACAAGGGTCCCTGCATTGCAGGCAGATTCTTTTCTGTCTGAACCACCAGGGGAGCCCAATTATTTTCCATAGTTTTATGTAAACATAGCAAAAAGTTATTATTTCAATAACTAATAATTGCATATAATCACAATGATAGGTACTCAGTCATGTCCAATTCTCTGGCCATCCTATGGACTGTAGCCCACCAGGCGCTTCTGTCCATGGGATTCTCCAGGTAGTAATACTGGAGTGGGTTGCCATTTCCTTCTCCAGAGGATCTTCCTGACCCAGGGATCGAACCTGTGTCTCCTGCATTGGTAGGCAGATTCTTTATCACTGTACCACCTGGGAAGCTCACTAATCATAATAAATAATACTCCGCAGTGGCTGATCTCAGAATTACTATATGACCTATGTACTCTAAGATATATTGCCTATATTTTAACCCTAGTGAGCCTTTTATAAAATAAAATAATTTGCTCTGTCACAAAAGAGCCGAGTCCTTCAGGATTCACCACTACGCTTAGCTGTTTCCAGCATCTTAGTTCATCCTCCATCTGGCCATTTACATCCTTCAAAATGGATTTAACAAATATTAACCAAATATTTTTAATTTGAGTTAGACAATTTAATAGACATGTCTATGACACATTTTTATCTGTTTTGTTACAGAGACACTTTCTGCTTACTTAGGGACAAGCATTTTACAATCTTCCCACCCAGGAGTACAGCCCACTCCTCCACTATTCCCATCTTCTTTAAGTTTTACATTTTTCTTCCCTTTCGGGCATGTTTCTCTTTGGTTAAATCAGTATTTTGTTTACCCTTACCCACAATTTTGAATGTTCTCCCATCTCTAAGCTTTTATTTCAAGGATAAAAAAAAAGCTATTCGTTTCTATTATTTCTTTTATTTAGTCATCCAAATCCATTTAATTTCAAAAGTACTTAAAGTATTATCTTAGGTTTCTAAGATAACCTTTGAAAACAAAAACAATTTCTTTACTTTTTGCTCAGTCTTTTCAATTTCTCGTTGTACAAGCTAACATCTTTAAAATACTATTGAATAATGTTTAGGTGAGAGGGAAATCATCTAAGCTTTTATTTCAAGGATAAAAAAAAAGCTATTCGTTTCTATTATTTCTTTTATTTAGTCATCCAAATCCATTTAATTTCAAAAGTACTTAAAGTATTATCTTAGGTTTCTAAGATAACCTTTGAAAACAAAAACAATTTCTTTACTTTTTGCTCAGTCTTTTCAATTTCTCGTTGTACAAGCTAACATCTTTAAAATACTATTGAATAATGTTTAGGTGAGAGGGAAATCACATGTTCAGTTGATTTTAATAGGAACAGCTACAGTATTTTATCATTTAATAGAATGTTGCTGGATTTTGGTAATCAGTCTTATCATGTTTATGTAGTTTCTATTTACTATTTTAATCAGATATTTAAAATCACGGCTACAAACAACTAGAATCACTTAAAAAAATCTAAGGATACTTTTTCTTTATTATTTTGAAAGACTT
>SJYC01148608.1:0-41255 GCA_006408675.1 Madoqua kirkii
TATTTAATTAACAATTTAGTGTTATACTGCCAGCCTATTATTTGGTGACTTTTTGGCTCTATTTTGAGGCTTCTTAGGAATTTCTACAGGAGAAGAATCAGGAGAAGGGTGTTTGGTTGGATGCAGGTTCCTCAGCCCCTTTAATCAAAGCAGCTTCTCTTAAAGCTGTATACATTCTGAATCGTTAAAGTATATTTTGACAAAATAAAGATATTTGTAGAGTAATGACAAAAGATAGGAAGTTTCAAATTAATATAATTCATAAAATATAATAAGTGTAACAGTATGCTCTGCTCTGACATTGATTTCTTGGTAATTAAATAAGAATTAAAAATTAAGGTGTGCTATTAAATTTTATAAATAATTTCATAACCACAAGGGGAGGTTTTTGAAATATTGAAACTATCTTAAGCAATGCAGTCAATGGTATACCTAAGGGAGCACTCATCAATGTAAAATGTAACTGATTATTTTAACTTGCTAAGGTGTTTTTCAGAGATAAATGTGACAACTGAACTGAGACATTTGGGAGCATCTAGTACTCTTGGTGATAACAGTCAGGTTAAAGGGACTAAGAAAAATGTGAAGTGGTTACTCCTTTCACTGGATAAGAATTGCATTGAGGAATTAAAAGAATATAATTTTGATGAAAAAAATATGTTTTACTAGGGGGAATAAAGGAATTTTGAAGTAAAGGATAAGCCAACTGACATACTGAGTACCCTATTCTCTGTCAAATTTTACTATAGTAGAGTCTAAATGTAGAGATATATTTTCTAATATAGGTTTTAGTCAGGTTAAAGGGACTAAGAAAAATGTGAAGTGGTTACTCCTTTCACTGGATAAGAATTGCATTGAGGAATTAAAAGAATATAATTTTGATGAAAAAAATATGTTTTACTAGGGGGAATAAAGGAATTTTGAAGTAAAGGATAAGCCAACTGACATACTGAGTACCCTATTCTCTGTCAAATTTTACTATAGTAGAGTCTAAATGTAGAGATATATTTTCTAATATAGGTTTCAGTTCAGTTCAGTTCAGTAGCTCAGTCATGTCTGACTCTTTGCGACCCCATGAATAGCAGCACACCAGGCCTCTCTGTCATCATCATCTCCCAGAGTTCACCCAAACCCATGTCCATCGAGTCGGTGATGCCATCCTGCCATCTCATCCTCTGCCATCCCCTTTCCCTGCTGCCCTCAAACCCTCCCAGCATCAGAGTATTTTCCAAAGAGTCAGCTCTTCACATGAGGTGGACAAAGTATTAGAATTTCAGCTTTAACATCATCCCATCCAAAGAACACTCAGGACTGATCTCCTTCAGAATGGACTGGTTGGATCTCCTTGCAGTTCATGGGACTCTCAAGAGTCTTCTCCAACACCACAGTTCAAAAGCATCAATTCTTTAGCGCTCAGCTTTCTTCACAGTCCAACTCTCACATTCATACATGACTACGGGAAAACCATAACCTTGACTAGATGGAGCTTTATTGGCAAAGTAATGTCCCTGCTTTTGAATATGCTATCTAGGTTGGTCATAACTTTCCTTCCAAGGAGTAAGTGTCTTTTAATTCCATGGCTTTAATCACCATCTGCAGTGATTTTGAAGCCCCCCAAAATAAAGTTTGACACTGTTTCCCCATCTGTTTCCCATGGAGTAATGGGACCAGATGCCATGATCTTAAGTTCCTTTAATTAAGATGCATTTTTTTCTTCTATCAAAATGCTTTAGGGACTTCCCTGGCTGTCCAGTGGTTGTTAAGACTTTTGCCTTTCAGTTCAGGGGATGTGAGTTTGATCCCTAGTCAGAGAATTCCACATACCTCAGGGCCCAAAAACCAAAAGCATAGAAAGGAAGCAATACTGTAACAAATTCAATAAAACCTTTAAGAACAGTCTACATTTAAAAAAAAAAATCTTAAAAAGATAAATGACCTTGGCAATCTCAGTATATTTTTCCCTTATAAACATATTTTAAAATTCAAGTATTTGATTACTTGACTCTAAATATATGTTTTTATTTTCAAGGATTACAAGTCAACAGTTATTAAAATCTAAGTGTTTCGGTATAAATAGCTTATTTTGTGGATTACCTATTTCACATGACAGACCACTACTATAGGGTCATTCAACATTGTTATGCATTATATTGATGCAATCATCTTCCTTAGAATGATCCATGAACTCAGTATTTTATTTATTGTAGCACCCCAATAGGTTTTAATGCAAATTTTAATGAGATTAACTCATAGGTCCAAAATAAATCTTTCTATTTGAATATCACACTCTAGAAGGAAGAATTCCAAGAAACAACAATAACAATAAAGCTAACTATAAACCTTCATTTAAAAGTAAAACTGACCATAAAATTTTAACTTGTACATATAACTATATTTTTATTATGTTCTAAATTTTTATTTGTTTAAATGTATTTATTTATTTAAGCTGTGCTGGGTCTTCTTTGCTCCACAGGCTCTGCCCTAGTTGCAGTGAGTGGGGGCTACTCTCCAGTTGCAGTGCATGGGCTTCTCATTGCCGTGGCTTTCTTGTTGCAGAGCATGGACTCTAGGGGACATGGGCTACAGTGGTTGTGGAACATGGGCTCGGCAGTTGTGGCTAATGGGCTCTAGAGTGTAGGCATAATAATTGTGGCACATGGGGCTTAGCTGCTCAGTGGCATGTGTGATCTTCCTGGACCAGGAACTGAACTCTCGTCTCCTGCATTGGCAAGTGAATTCTTTACCACTGAGGCACAAGGTAAGTTTATGTTAGATATAATTTGTCATTATGTTTGCAATTTTATAAAATAAGACACATGGATAAAATTCTAAGGGTTTGAAATAACTCAGCTTTCCTTATCAAACTTAAAAATGTTAGACTGATGCCTTAATCATCTTAGGCTGAAAGCATACATCATTCTGGGATTCATGTCCAGCTGGTTTTTTAAATTTCCTCTGAGAAAAGATTGAGAAAAATGGTGTTAAAATTCCCTATAAAAGAGATGTTAAGAGGAATAATTTTGTGGCAGTGATTAAATTCTGAAAAATTTTATACAGAAAGTAATTAAATGTATTATATTAGATGATAAAATTCCTTGCATGTTTCACATACCACCTACTGAAGAGTCTTACCTCATTTTCTCTGGACAGTATCAATTATACTGTCTTAATTTTATTTTGTGTTTTCTTTTTATCATAAACCTGTACTTAATTTATTTAATATTTTCACTTGCTTGTTTTTCTCACAGATCATTCTCTACATTATGCCACATCCTGTAAAATCCAAAAGGCTAACATGAGGAAAGAGATGTCACTTTGCCCTTAGAGATAACTCGAGATCTGGGAAGGTACCCACTGAGCCCCTCACAGGTGTGGAAATGGTAAAGGCAGGTTTATGTTTCTGAGGTCTTGGCAAATTGGCATCAATCACACACACTTACCTGTCTGTTTCCCTATCAATTTCAGATATTTCCAAAACTTCTTGCTTTAATTATCATACCTTGGCATTTGAAATATATTATTACCAGACTCTGAGGATCTTTCTTAAAAAGAAAGAAAGGGGAAAAAAAATCTGCAAAGGGGAAAATAATGAGACTCCATTTCTCAAAGAAAGATCATTCTTTAAAAGAATCCTTTTGAAAACTACATTGACACAATTGTATAAAAATAAATGGAACAGAATCCATCATAATTATGTGTCTCTTTTAGGAGTTTATATACCTTAAACCTCACAGTCTTCAGGTATCATGGTAACGTACTGAAGAGAGATATTAAATAACTTATCAAAGTTGCTAATAGGATATATGAAAGAAGCTTTATTTTAAAAGCAAACATAGAGGCTTCTCTGTTGGCTCAGTAGTAGTGAATCCACCTGTCAATGCAGGGGACACAAGCTCAATCCCTGATCTGTGAGGATCCCCATGCCATAGAACAACCAAGCCTTTGTGACAACTATTGAGTCTGTGCTCTAGAGCCTGGGAACTGAAACTACTGAGGTACACATGCCTCAACTACTGAAGCCTGCGTACCTTAGAACTCGTACTCCAGAATAAGAAAATCCACCAGAATGAGAAACCCCACAATTAAATAAGAATAGTTGCCACTGGCCACAACTAGAGAAAAGTTCATATGGCAATGATGATCCAGCACTACACACCAATCAATCAATAAATAAAATTATTTTTAAAATAAACATTCTGCATGGCAAGTAAATTATTTTGTAATTTTAAAAATTCCTAAATAAAGTTTTTTCAAACATGTGAGCTTCTTAGATGGTACTTATCCTGTGGAAGCTCCTACCTCCACTTCCTCACCTCCTGATAAAACTTACTTTCTCCTCATTCTCATCTCTTGAATTTCCCTTAACCTCTCAACTGTCCAGTGGGACTCTCCTAGATTTGTTCCTTCTGCCTGTTGACCCCTAGCAAGATCTGGTCTCATTGACCATCCTTGAATGGGAACTATTTTCCTTTTACTTTAAATCCAAAAAAATGGCCTTCTGGCCAGGTCCAGGCTCATTGGGCTCCAGACCCAAGAGACCCTCAGCTATGTTTCACATACCACCTACTGAAGAGTCTTACCTCATTTTCTCTGGACAGTATCAATTATACTGTCTTAATTTTATTTTGTGTTTTCTTTTTATCATAAACCTGTACTTAATTTATTTAATATTTTCACTTGCTTGTTTTTCTCACAGATCATTCTCTACATTATGCCACATCCTGTAAAATCCAAAAGGCTAACATGAGGAAAGAGATGTCACTTTGCCCTTAGAGATAACTCGAGATCTGGGAAGGTACCCACTGAGCCCCTCACAGGTGTGGAAATGGTAAAGGCAGGTTTATGTTTCTGAGGTCTTGGCAAATTGGCATCAATCACACACACTTACCTGTCTGTTTCCCTATCAATTTCAGATATTTCCAAAACTTCTTGCTTTAATTATCATACCTTGGCATTTGAAATATATTATTACCAGACTCTGAGGATCTTTCTTAAAAAGAAAGAAAGGGGAAAAAAAATCTGCAAAGGGGAAAATAATGAGACTCCATTTCTCAAAGAAAGATCATTCTTTAAAAGAATCCTTTTGAAAACTACATTGACACAATTGTATAAAAATAAATGGAACAGAATCCATCATAATTATGTGTCTCTTTTAGGAGTTTATATACCTTAAACCTCACAGTCTTCAGGTATCATGGTAACGTACTGAAGAGAGATATTAAATAACTTATCAAAGTTGCTAATAGATATATGAAAGAAGCTTTATTTTAAAAGCAAACATAGAGGCTTCTCTGTTGGCTCAGTAGTAGTGAATCCACCTGTCAATGCAGGGGACACAAGCTCAATCCCTGATCTGTGAGGATCCCCATGCCATAGAACAACCAAGCCTTTGTGACAACTATTGAGTCTGTGCTCTAGAGCCTGGGAACTGAAACTACTGAGGTACACATGCCTCAACTACTGAAGCCTGCGTACCTTAGAACTCGTACTCCAGAATAAGAAAATCCACCAGAATGAGAAACCCCACAATTAAATAAGAATAGTTGCCACTGGCCACAACTAGAGAAAAGTTCATATGGCAATGATGATCCAGCACTACACACCAATCAATCAATAAATAAAATTATTTTTAAAATAAACATTCTGCATGGCAAGTAAATTATTTTGTAATTTTAAAAATTCCTAAATAAAGTTTTTTCAAACATGTGAGCTTCTTAGATGGTACTTATCCTGTGGAAGCTCCTACCTCCACTTCCTCACCTCCTGATAAAACTTACTTTCTCCTCATTCTCATCTCTTGAATTTCCCTTAACCTCTCAACTGTCCAGTGGGACTCTCCTAGATTTGTTCCTTCTGCCTGTTGACCCCTAGCAAGATCTGGTCTCATTGACCATCCTTGAATGGGAACTATTTTCCTTTTACTTTAAATCCAAAAAAATGGCCTTCTGGCCAGGTCCAGGCTCATTGGGCTCCAGACCCAAGAGACCCTCAGCACACCAGCGCCCCTCACAGGTGAACGAGTCAGCACACCAGTCTGAATTCCACTGTGATTGGTCTTTCACTGTGTCCTCAGACTCTTCCCTTAGGCTCAGCTCCCTTTCCTTCTTTTCCTCCAGCTGAAATCTCACTTCTGGTTCCAAATTTCCTTTAAATTCTCCCTCCTCTTGACACCCGCCCTCATACACTCAGGTATGCACACTTCTACAAACACAGGCACATGCATGTGTGATCATTCCACATCTCTTGGCAGAGATAGCTGATTCCTGCCTAAAGTCTTCTTGTATTCTCACATAGAAATTCATGCATTTATAAAGTACATGTTAATGTATTTATGTATTATATGCATGTACATGGATATGTATTTTATGCATGAAATATATGCTATATATAAGTAGTACACATGCATGTCACATACATATGCTATAGTGACTTCAGAAGGATCATCCTCTGTCAAAAGGATACTATTCCCTTAGGGATTGTTAACGCATTTTAGTTGTCCTTCTAAAACATGTATATCAACTGCTCAATATATTTTATATGATTCTAAGCCTAAAATTTTAAATTTTAAGTCAGCATGTATAATAGTTTGATAGAAATAAGCTATTTGAGTTAGTCCTTGTAAAGGATGCTGCTTGCTTACTTTACCCACAGCACTCACTAAATTTTCTGCCCAAATTAGGAGCCGTGAGTGAAACCTTCATCCAGGGATGTCTAACTGGATTTATTTTGTTATTAAATCTGCCTTTCTCTCCTATGTTTCTGTCTCTGTCTTTTTCTCTCCATATGTCTGTCTCTCCTTCTCAGAGTGTATGTTCAGTTCTACTGATAATTTTTCTGATCAATCAGAGTATCCCAACCATTGTTCTTGTTCAGTCATTAAATTATGAGTGGATCCCCATGAACTGAAGCATGCCAGGCTTCCCTGTTCTTCACTGTCACCACAACCATGTCTACTGTGAAATACTAATATTCTGAATCATGAGTATTATTGACTGCAAAGCTACACAATGTTCCTGAAATTTCTCAAAAGTCAGATTAAACAATATTTTGGAATTGTGTAGTTGATGGTGTTTGTTTCCCTCCAGTTTTCTATGAAGATTTTCACCACTGAGGTTTACTCATTACTAAGGATTAGTTTTCCTATTTGTGTGCCTGTCCAGTTCTATCTCTGTATTATCTAGCTGATGGCAGCTGTTTGTCTCAATCATTGATGTACTTTTTATAAAAAGTGCTACTTGAGCCATACACATGGGAAAAACAAGCTCTAATTTCTGATTTTGGAATAAAAATCATTCACTGAATAAGCAAAAGCATATAGAGACATTCTATATGTCTGTAGACATATAGAATTCTATATGCTGTAGACATTCTACATTCAAAAGCATATAGGCAAGTTCTGAGACAACTTATGAATGATCGCATGTCTGAAATCACTGAGGAACTCTCTTGTGTGGTAATTTCCTGCTCTATGTTAGACACCCAGGCAGGCAGCACTAAAGGATCATGGAGAATGTAAATATGAGTTCCAGGCCTGTGACTACTTTCTGTTATTGCTGCCTTGGACTTTTCTCTTCCTTAAATGGCAGCTAGCAAACTTTCTTGCATCTGACTTTGATATATGTCTAAGATGTGGAAAAGCACTTTAAAACACTGTAGGTAAACCAGCAAACTCCATAAAAACTCTACGGTTTTACTCTGATGATATGTGAATGTGTGCTTAAATATCACTAAAGGTATATTTAATTATCATTTGCAATATTTAAAAGTAACATTTATAATGTTTTCAAGAAAACATATAGCATATTTCACCCTAAGTATTCATCACAGTAATTACTGGCAAGTACTAAAGTTGAAATATTAATCCCAACATGATTTATTTGATTTTATTTTTTTCCATCTGGCATTTTATTTTCTATTCTCATATATTCTAATATAGAATTATGAATCTATAATTTGCTTAGTTTCTGAAAAAAATTTAAGCTGTTTCCCAAACTCCAACTTATAAATTACATGTGGTTTATTTATATACTAAAGGCCCAAATTATTATTTCTAGGAATTTACTATTATTCTCCAGTTTACTACTGAAGCTCCAATACTTTGGCTACCTGATGTTAATAGCTGACTCAATGGAAAAGACCCTGATGGTGGGAAATATTGAGGGCAGGAGGAGAAGTGAGTGACATAGGATAAGACTGTTGGATGGCATCACTGACTCAATGGACATGAGTTTAAGCAAACTCCAGGAAATAGTGATGGACAGGGAATTCTGGAAAGCTGCACTTCATGGGGTAGCAAAGAGTCAGACATGGCTTAGCAAATGATTGATAACAACTACTGTTTTAGAATACTTAGGAAGTTAAACCAGGATGTATAAATTTTATAATCTTACATGTTATTTAAAAGTATATAATCATTAATATTTATAATATTTTGAAAAAAAAAACACCTTCTGTTAATAATCTTGCCATTTTCCCAGTATCCTAATTTTCTAATATATCAGAAAAAAAGTTGATTTTCTTTGATGATAATAACCTCTTTTTTTTTTTTTAACTTTGGTGTAAGGTCTATTAATGTATGACATTTTTGAAGTCAATTATTTTACATACACCTCACCAGAAAATTTTCAGAGCACATGACTTAAAACAAAACATATGTCAATATTATCTAAAAGCATACCAAATTTTTAAAAAATCAAAAGAAAGAATTATAGCATCATAGTAGACACCCACATCTTCCCCAACCACCCCTCTCCAGATATGCTCACATGGTGGAACTGATTAGACCTATGTGGCCCTGCTCTGAATTACTATTTACTCATCTGTGTATTTTATGTGTGTCCCTGTGTGTGTTTTCATTATAATGCTTTTCCATAAAGTAGGAGATCACACGTGGAGGGGCCCTGGAATTAGTGAATGCAATACAGCTTTGACCAAAGTCTTTACTTACACATCACATTGACTGTGTATTCTTAACTCTTCTCATTCTTAGTTGAAAGAATGTGAACCATTTCATAATTCCAGTTTCTTTCTTCTCTCTGCAGCTCTCATTCTTGTTTTATTTTCTAGCTGCTCTATTCTACAGCTCTGACTAGCTTTTTGTGAAGCTACAAATAATGCAAAATGTTCCACTGAATTTACTAATCTAATTCCCATTCTGGAGGAAGACACAATTCTTTTTGGCTAAAAAAAAAAAAAAATTAATCCTTAATTTCTGCCTGATTATATACTGCTTGTTCTTCAAGTCTAACACAAAATATTCCTTTTTGGTGAAAAGGTTCACCATATCCCATCTGGGTGAGGCCCAACAGTTATATATGCTACCATATTTTGCATGCTTAACATGATGAAAAGCTGAAAATATAATTCTTTGCATATATTTATAAGGAATTTAAGTTACACAGACACACACACACACACACAAATGTCACGTGTTATGTGTCTCCAGTCAGTAGTGAACACAATATTATAATGAGCATGTAATAGTTCCATATGGTATCAGTTCAGTTCAGTTGCTCAGTCCTGTCCATGTGACACCATGAATTGCAGCCTGCCAGGCCTCCCTGTCCATCATCATTTCTCAGAGTTCACTTAGACTCATGTCTATTGAGTCGGTGATGTCATCTAGCTATCTCATTCTCATCCCTTTTTCTCCTGCCCCCAATCCCTCCTAGCATGAGAGTCTCTTCCAAGGAGTCAACTCTTTGCATGAGGCGGCCAAAGTACTGGAGTTTCAGCTTTAGCATCATTCATTCCTTCCAAAGAACACCCAGAGTTGATCTTTAGTAAGGATTGGTTGGATCTCCTTGCAGTCCAAAGGGCTCTCAAGCGTCTTCTCCAACACCACAGTTCAAAAGCGTCAATTTTCTGGGGCTCAGCTCTCTTCACAGTCCAAATTTCACATCCATACATGACCACTGGAAAAACCATAGCCTTGATTAGATGGAGCTTTGTTGCCAAAGTAATATCTCTGTTTTTCAATATGCTATCTACATTGGTTATAACTTTCCTTCCAAGGAGTAAGTGTCCTTTAATTTCATGGCTGCAATCACCATCTACATGATTTTGGAGCCCCAAAAATAAAGTCTGACACTGTTTCCACCATTTCTCCATTTATTTCCCATGAAGTGATGGGACTAGATGCCATGATCTTTGTTTTCTAAATGTTGAGCTTTAAACCGCAAGTGCAGGCAGCAGCAGCGGCGCACAAATGCAGCCAAGAGGAGCTACTCCCTGTCTGAGGTCAGGGGTGGTGGCTGGGAGCAGCTACCCCCAGCCCAAGGCCAGAGGCTGCAGCTGGGAGGAGCTACACCATGTCTATGTGGTATAAGCATGTGACATTGATTGTAGTATTGTATTTGAAACCCCAAATTTTGAAGCACTTATATATTTATTATTATAACACATAGCCCCAGTATTACAAATTTTATAATAATTCTATTAGCTAATTTTGCTTTTCTTTCCCCCAAAATGTATTTCTATTACATAGCTTTAATATTTTAGGGTTAATTGAAAACAATTCTAAAAATAATATTTTCATAAGTCAAACTAAAATAATCTGTTTGTAGATTCATGTACATAATATAGAAAAGCCTAGCAAATCAATGGCAATAACAATACACTGTCAGATTAATACAGTCAGTGACACATGATATAAGCTCAACATACAAATATTGGTGGTGTTTCTATGCGGAAACACAAACTTCATAAAAATAAAATTCCACTTATAATAAGACATTAATGAAGAAAATTCAAGGAAAACTCAGCTAAGTGGAAAGATAGTTTATGTCCATGAATTAGAAAAATTAAAAAATGTGAAAATGCCTATACTACGCAAAGTTATCTACAGGATCTAATGCAAGTCCTAGCAAAATTTCAATGGCAGTCTTTACACAAATAGGAAAAATAATCTAAAATGCACATATGATCACACACACACACACACACGCACACACACACACAACTCCACAAATATCCTATCCAATTTTAGAAAAAGGACAAAGCTTAAATTATAATACTTTCTGATTTCAAAATTTAATCAAATCAGTATGTTATTGGCATAAAAACAGACATGTAGATGAATGGAGCAACATAGTTACAAATAAATTTATGTACTGTAGTCAACTGTTCTTTGAAAAAGGTGCGAAGGACACACAATGGGGAAAAGATAGTTTTTCTTTGTTTTAGTAAATAATATTGAGAAAACTGGATATAAATTCAATGAAATAAAGACTATTTTTATGAAACAGTAAAACTAGGAAACAAATCTTTTGGCATTGACCAGTCAAAGACTTTTTTAGATATGACTCCAAAAGCACCGGTGACAAAAACAAAAATAAATAATAATAATAATAATAAGTTTAAAAGTTCTGGACATCACAGAAAAAAATCAACAGAGTGAAAGACAAGCTGTGGAACATATGCAAATGTAAACTGAACAAATGATATACCTGATGAAGTGTTAAGATCTAAAATTAATATAGGGACATCTTGCGCTTTATGGTAATTCAGAGATATTACATTTTTACAAATTGAAGATTTGTGGCAACCTTGTATCAAGCAACTCTGTTGGTATCAATCATTTTTCCCAGTAACATTGGTGCATTTTGTGTCTGTGCCACATTTTAAATTCATGCAATATATCAAACTTGCATTATTATATTTTTCATAGTGATATGTGATGTTTGTATTGCAAAAAGACTGCTATTCACTGAGGTTTTAAAGGACTTTTTAGCTTTTTTTTTTTTAGAAATAAAGTGTTTTTAAATTAAGGTATATGTATTTTTTGACATAATGCTATTGCACAGTTAATAGGATACAGCTTAGTATAAACTAATGTCTATTTGCACTAAAAGGCAAAATATCTGTGTGATCTCCTTTATTCCAACATTCTTTCTGTCACAGTGATTTGGAATTGAATGAACCCAAAGTGTCTCGAGATGCCAGTAAAGCATTTTATGTAACTCAGTACTTTAAAGCAGTTCATCTAACTAAAAAATGAACAAACACATTTATTAGACATTTCCCCAAAGAAAATATAGTAAGCAGATATAATAAATGGCCCTGAACATTGCTAAATATCACAGAAATGCAAATCAAAACACTAGATATCTCTTCATGACTATTAGAATGACTACTATCAAAAAGACACAAAACAAGTGTTGTTGAGAACATGATAAAAAGAAAACATTGTATATTGTTTGTAAGAATGCACATTGGTGCAATCATTATGGAAAAACAGTATGTACGTCTTCAAAAATTATATATATATAGTCCAGCAATACAACTTCTGGATATATAACTAAAGGAAATAAAATTGATGTCTCAAAGAGATATCTCCACTACTATGTTCATTGAATTATTATTCAAAGTAGCCAAAATATGCCCAATGACAAATTAATGCATTGAAAACATGGGTAGGAATTTTATGGATTGATAGATGATAGAATTCATTGTTATAAGAAATCTTGACTCACATAACAACATTAGTGAATCTGGAGGGCATTATGTTATTAGCCATATCTAATTAGGGTCATAAAAAGTAAGCCAGACACAGAAATACTGCATGATATAATTCTATGTAGAATATAAAATGGTGAAACTTATAGAGTAGATAATAAATGATGATTGGCATGGATTTGGAGGAGCAATTACTTGGGAAGTAATTGATCAAGTGGTATAAGAACCTGTTATGTGCAGTGAATCATTTCTGGATTTCTAATGTGATTATAGTTAACAACAGTTTTGTATACTTGAAGTATGCTAAATGAGTAGATTTTAAGTGATTTTGCCACATGATGGCACCCCACTCCAGTATTCTTGCCTGGAAAATCCCATGGACAGAAGAGCCTGGTAGGCTGCAGTCCATGGGGTCGCGAAGAGTGGACACGACTAAGTGACTTCCCATTCATTTTTCACTTTCATGCATTGGAGAAGGCAATGTCAACCCACTCCAGTGTTCTTGCCTGGAGAATCCCAGGGACAGAGGAGCCTGGTGGGCTTCCATCTATGGGGTCACACAGAGTCAGACAGGACTGAAGTGACTTAGCAGTAGCAGTAGCATATACACAGGACAATGAAAATACTAATTATGATAACTAAATTGTAGTGATTATTTCACAATGTACAAACATATACTTTACATAAAAGTATTCAGTTTTACAGAGTACACAGATAAGGGGCTGTATGCAATATGCATTTTTCAATCATACATCTGATAGCTTATGGTGAACAATGATGGATTTATTATATCTGAGGAAGATTTAGCTTCAGGCCCATGGACCAGGCTTGATCACTCAAGAGTTTTTGTATAGCAAAGTTTTATTAAAGTATAAAAAGGGACAGAGAAAGCTTTAATAAAACTTTAATAAAACTCGAGTGGTCAAGCCTGGTCCCTGGTCCCATAGCTAAATCTTCTTCAGAGATCGTGAATCTGACATTATTCGCAGTAAGCTATCATCTCAGGGGGCTCATATGGGATCTTCAGGACAAGGTAAAAACACTCAAGAACTCTAGCCTCTCTGCTTTCTCAGTGTACACATTTTCTGTTTTACTTTACTAACTCTACAGTGGGATTGTGGGAATGAATGACACAACCTGCTTTGCAGTTCTGTGGTGTCTCCTAATGACTGAAGACAACCTCAAAAAGGAAAGCCATGTCAGGAGTCTATACCAACCTGCCAATGCCAAGACACATCCAACATCCCTGTGAAGAGAGTGACCCAAAATGGGGAAAGTGTGTGGCCCGAACATTCTTTTCTTCATCAGCTTTTCCTAATCTCTTTGACTATTTTGTAAATGTGTGGGAAATTAGAACTCTAACCTATGCCCCCATCTAGAGCAGGGAGGGATGCCTCTGGTGGAAAGAAGTCACAGCTGTGGATGTCACTTTTTTCTCTGTTACAGATGGGAGCTAGCAGTTCCAGAACCACTCCTTTAAAATGCATTTTAGAAGTCTGGGGGAGGCAGTCTTAAAATGGCGGAGGAATAGGATGGGGAGACTACTTTCTCCCTCACAAATTCATCAAAAGAACATTTCAACACTGAGTAAATTCCACAAAACAACTTCTGAATGCTGACAGAGAACATCAGGCACCCAGAAAAGTAGATCATTGTCTTCAAAAGCAGGTAGGAAAAAATATTAAAGACAAAAAAAAGAGACAAAGGAGGTAGGGAGGGAGCTCCGTCCTGGGAAGGAAGTCCTGTCCCGGGAAGGGAATTTTAAGAAGAGAGGTTTCCAAACACCAGGAAACACTCTCACTGCCGAGTCTGTGGTGAGCGTTGGAAGCACAGAGGGCAACATAGAAGGAAGGAAAAATAAATACATAAGTAAAAGCAACAGATTACAGGCCCAACAGTAACTCCCCCAGTGGAGAAGCAGCGTAGATGCTTGCATCTGCCACTAGCAAGTGGGGGCTGGGCAGGGAGGCGTGGGTTGCAGTGATTGTTAAGAAGCAGCTGGAACATCCCAGGCATAACCAGGGCAAACTAACTTGGGCAGCAAACCAGACTGTGGGATAGCTACCACGCGAAAAGCTCAATCATAAGACACCACCAAGATCACACACAGAACAAAGAACAAAACAGAAATGGCCGGCTGCAGAACATCCCCCTCTGGTGACAGGCAGCCAGAGCCTCCAGGGCTAGAAGGGGGCAATTGCAGCCCAGGGGAGACATTACCTACCAAAATTCAAACAGGCTTCTCTTTGCTAACTAAGACTTTCGGTGGTTCTGGACAGTCATCATCCGCCTGAGAAGGAACACCAATGGTACTCCCAGAAAACTGAGCAGCAGAGACAGGAAAGGTGATAAGTCACAGCAACCGCGCTCGCCAAATACCTCAGCTACTCGGACCTGGGAGGTCCAATGGAATCTGCGCCTCTGAAGGCTTCCTGAGCGCTGAGCCTCAGTGGCTTAGACTGGGGAAGTGCATGCAGCCTAGGGCCGGCCTCAGATGTTTCCCGGTGGAGCAACATAGAACCTGAGTGGAGTGTGCCGCAAGCAGGGGCAGGCCCGGCAGGGCTGAGACACTGTGAACACATGCCAGTGTTATTTCTTTGCAGCATCCCTCCCTCCCCACAGCATGACTGAACAAGTGAGCCTAAAAAATAAAATAAAAAAAAAAATTGTCCACCACCACCTGACCTGGGTCAGGGTGGAAATCAGACACTGAAGAGATCAGCAAACAGAATTTAAACAAAGGGAACTGCCTTGGAAGTGACCCCACACTGCCCACACCACCAAGAAAGGGCCAGATATACCTTTACTATTTTTATGATAATTCCTATTTTATTTTTTGTTGATATTGTTGTGTGATTGTTTTTTCTTCTTTTTATTTCTCCTTTAATTTTAATTTTTATAACCTATTATTACACTTCAAAAAAAAAGACCTTATTTTTAAAGCAAACACCTTATATAGTATTTTTGTGGTTGTTGTTTTTAATAATTCTTGTGGCTTTTTCTTTTTTTCTTCTTCTTTTCTTTAATATTGCATTTTTGAAAATTCAACCTCCACTCTAGATTTTTAGTCTTTGCTTTCTGGTATTTGTTGTCGATTTTGCACATTTAAAAAACCCAATCTTCAGTACCCAATTTTACCTGAGAGCAAGATTACTAGCTTGACAACTCTATGACCTCTGTCTCTTCCCTCCCCTTTCTCTTCTCTACCCAACTCTGTGAAGCTCTGTGTATTTGAGACAGTGGTGAACACTTAGGGAACTTGTTACTGGCCGGATCTGTCTCTCTCCTTTTAATTTCCCTCTTGTACCCTTCTGGCCACCACTGTCTACTTCCTCTCTCTCCTCTTCCCTGTATAACTCCATGAACACCTCTGAGTGGTCCAGACGGTGGAGTGCACATAAGGAAGTGATTACTGGCTAGCTTGCTCTCTCCTCTTTTGATCCCACTTCATCTCATTCCAGTCACCTCTAACTACCCCCTCCTTCTTCTCTTCTCCATGTAACTCAGTGAACCTCTCTGGGTGTCCCTCAATGTGGAGAAACTTTTCATATTTAGTCTAGATGTTTTATCATTGGTGCTATATAGATGGAGAAGTCTTGAGGCGACTGTAAAAATACAACTGAAAACCATATGCAGGAGGCTTAAGTCAGTATCCTGAGAACATCAGAGAACTCTTGAATCCAGGGAACATTAATTGATAGGAGCTCATCAAACACCTCTATACCTACACTGAAACCAAGCACAACCCAAGGGCCAACAAGTTCCAGAGCAAGACATACCACGCAAATTCTCCAGCAACACAGGAACACAGACCTGAACTTCAATATACAGGCAGCTCAAAGTTACTCCAAAACCAGTGACGTCTTATAAGCCATTACTGGTCACTTCATGGCACTTCAGAGAAGAAATCCATCTCCACCCACCAGAACTCCAACACAAGCCTTCCTAACTAAGAAACCTTGACAAGCCACTGATACAACCCCACACACAGTGAGGAAACTCCATAATAAAGACAACTCTACAAATTCCCAGGATATAGAAATGCCACCCAAAACGAAGCAATATAACCAAGATGAAGAGACAGAGGAATACCCAGCAGATAAAGAAACACAAGAAATGCCCAACAAACCAAACAAAAGAGGGAGAGATAGGGAATCTACCTGAGAAATAATTCCAAATATTGATAGTGAAAATGATCCAAAATCTTGCAATCAAAATGGATTCACAGATAAATAGCCTGGAGTCAAGGATTGAGAAGATGCAAGAAAGGTTTAACAAGGACCTGGAAGAAATAAAAAAGAGTCATCATCTAATGAATAATACAATAAATGAGGTTAGAAACACTCTGGAGGCAACAAATAGTAGAATATCAGAGGCAGAAGATAGGATTAGTAAAATAGAAGATAGACTGGTAGAAATAAATGAATCAGCAAGGAAAAAAGAAAAACAAATTAAAAGAAATGAGGACAATCTCAGAGACCTCCAGGACAATATGAAACCCTCCAACATTCGAATTATAAGAGTCCCAGAAGAAGACAAAAAGAAAGACCATGATAAAATACTTGAGGAGATAATAGTTGAAAACTTCCCTAAAAATGGGAAGGAAATAATCACCCAAGTCCAAGAAACCCAAAGAGTTCCAAACAGGATAAACCCAAAGCAAAACACCCTAAGACACATATTAATCAAATTAATATCAAACATGAAAAACAAATATTAAAAGCAGCAAGGGAAAAACAGCAAATAACACACATGGGGATTCCCATAAGGATAACTGCAGATCTTTCAATAGAAACTCTTCAGGCCAGGAGGGAATGGCAAAACATACTTAAAGTGATGAAAAAAAAAATAACCTACTGCTCAGACTACTGTACCCAGCAAGGATCTCATTTAAATATGAAGGAGAAATCAAAAGCTTTCCAGACAAGCAAAAGCTGAGAGAATTCAGCACCACCAAACCAGCTCTCCAACAAATGCTAAAGGATCTTCTCTAGACAGGAAACACAAAAAGAGCATATAAACCCGAACTCAAAATAGTAAAGTAAATGGCAACAGGATCATACTTATCAATAATTACCTTAAATGTAAATGGGTTGAATGCACCAACCAAAAGGCAAAGACTGGCTGAATGTATACAAAAGCAAGATCCCTATATATGCTGCCTACAAGAGACACACCTCAAAACAAGGGACACATACAGACTGAAAGTGAAGGGCTAGAAAAAGATATTCCATGCAAACAGAGACCAAAAGAAAGCAAGAGTAGCAATACTCATATCTGATAAAATAGATTTTAAAACTAAGGCTGTGAAAAGATACAAAGAAGTCTACTACATAATGATCAAAGGATCAATCCAAGAAGAAGATATAACAATTATAAATATATATGCACCCAACGTATGAGCAATGCAATATGTAAGACAAATGCTAACAAGTATGAAAAGGGAAATTAACAAAAATGCAATAATAGTGGGAGACTTTAATACCCCAGTCACACCTATGGACAGACCAACTAAACAGAAAACTAACAAAGAAACACAAACTTTAAATTATACAATAGATCAGTTAGGCCAAATTGATATCTATAGGACATTTCACCCCAACACAATGAATTTCACTTTTTTCTCAAGTGCTCACAGAACCTTCTCTAGGATAGATCACATCCTGGGCCATAAATCTAACCTTGATAAATTCAAAAAAATTGAAATCATTCCAAACATCTTTTCTGACCATAATGCTTTAAGATTGGATATCAATTACAGGAGAAAAACTATTAAAAATTCCATCATAAGGAAGCTGAACAACACGCCTCTGAATAACCAACACATCACAGAACAAATAAAAAAAGAAATCAAAATATGCATAGAAACAAACGAAAATGCATACAAGCAACTCATACAGCTCAACTCCAGAAAAATAAATGACCCAAGCAAAAAATGGGCCAAAGAACTAAATAGACATTTCTCCAACGAAGACATATGGATAGCTAACAAACACATGAAAAGATGCTCAACATCATTCATTATCAGAGAAATGCAAATCAAGACCATAATGAGGTACCATTTCACACCAGTCAGAATGGCTGCAATCCAAAAGTCTACGAGCAATGAATTCTGGAGAGGGTGTGGACAAAAGGGAACCCTCTTACACTGTTGATGGGAATGCAAACTAGGACAGCCATTATGGAAAACAGTGTGGAGATTCCTTAAAAAAATTGCAAATAAAATTGCCTTATGACCCAACAATCCCACTGTTGGTCATACACACTGCAGAAACCAGAATTGAAAGAGACACATGTACCCCAATGTTCACTGAAGCACTGTTTATGATAGCCAGAACATGGAAGCAACCTAGATGTCCATCAGCAGATGAATGGATAAGAAAGCAGTGGTAAATATACAAAATGGAGTATTACTCAGCCATTAAAAAGGATACATTTGAATCAGTTCTAATGAGATGGATGAAACTGGAGACAGTTATACAGAGTGAAGTTAGCCAGAAAGAAAAACACCAATACAGTATACTGACACATATATATGGAATTTAGAAAGATGGTACTGATAACCCTGTATGAGAGACAGCAAAAGGGACACAGATGTATAGAAAGGACTTTTGGCCTCTGAGAGAGAGGGAGAGGGTAGAATGATGTGGGAGAATGACATTGCAACATGTATACTATCATGTAAGAAACGAATCACCAGTCTATGTTTGATACAGGATACAAGATCTTGGGGCTGATGCACAGCGACGATCCAGAGAGATGATATGGGATTGGAGGTGGGAGCGGGGGTTCAGAATTGGGAACTCATGTACACCTGTGGCAGATTCGTGTCAGTGTATGGTAAAACCAAAACAGTATTGTAAAGTAAAATATGTAAAATTTAAAAAATAAAATTAATAAAAACTTAAAAAAATAAAAATAAAAATCTTGGACAAGTTTGATCCCTTGAATTGAAAAATAGATATGTCTGATCTTCTATGATACTGAATGTTCACAATATCCTTTGGAAGATGAGGAATGCTGGCCAGTTGCAGGGTCTCTTAACTTTGATACTGTTTTACAACTAGACAAGTTATGTAGAAAACAAGGGAAATGAATAGAAGTGACATATGTGTTGTTCTTCTTCCCTCTAAGAGACATTCCAGACTTATGTCTTAAGGGTGCAGATTTGGGATGTGAAACCTTCAGCTCTCCCCTGTCCTTTTACTTTGCCCCTGTATCTGGGGCTCGCAAATGAACAGGGTGAGAGTCAGGACACCCTTCCAGGAGGGGTTGCCTCAGTCTTGGTAGAAATTCAAACAGTCCCAATTGCAGTCAAGACTATTTAGAGGATCCAAGAAGTACATAGAAGCCTTTACTGGACTAGCTTTACTTTATGAGCTTACTTGGAGAGATATAATTCATGTTTTGGGACAGATGCTGACTCCTGATTCAAAAACTCAAGTTTTAGAGAAGCCACTACTTTTGGAGATGAATGGTTTGAATGTGAGAAAAGGGGAAAGAGGGAATATGAAATAGCCCTTCTCCCTATTGGGAGAAAAACAGTCCTCATAACGCAGCCACTTTGCTAGATGTATTCTTCAGGGACTCAGGTGAGCACATTGACTTTAGGTTATGCTCAGTTGGCTGACATAGAACAGGCAGAGAAGGAAACTGCTGATAAATCCCTAGACTATGGGAGGCTCTTCACAAGTTTACTGACAATTGATTCCGAAAGTTCAAAAGAAAGAATGATCTTAAAAGATAGATTAAGCTCACTCAGTGAGTTCAAGATGTTTGTTATAAAATATGAAAACAGGTGTTCAGATAAAATTAGTCTTTAAAAAAACTGTTGAACCTGGCTCAGATGATATACCATGTTAGAGAACATGAGGAGAAAAGGCAACAAAAAAGAACAGGCAAAAGACTGAAGCCCCAACAATAGCTATTAGATCTGCTCTAAACAGCCTGAAAAAGAATGCCCAGAGGGACTCAGGTGCAAAGGAATGAGTTTCTTATTACTGCGGAAAGGAGAGGCATCTCAAGCGGGATTGCCCTCAGGCATCTAAGCCACCTCAGTCTCTAATTTCGGTATGCAAATGACCACACTGAAAGAGAGAATTCCCTCTGAGGTGTAGGTCCCAGGGGCTGGACTCCCAAGGCAATCAGGGCAGAAGGTGCCCAGGGGTCCCCACACAAACTCCCATCCTAATAACACCTGAGGAACTCTGGATATTAATAACTGTGGAGGGCCAATTAGTCGATTTTCTTCTGGACACTGGAGCAAATTTCTCTTTCCTCATCAAAGACCCTGGTCCACTTTCCTCTGTATCCACTATTATAATGAGGTTGTCTGGACGAGCCAAATGTTATTGTTTTAGTCATCCTTTAAGCTGCAACTGGAACTCTTTGTTGTTTTCTCAGGAGTTATTCCCTCACCCTTTCTAGGGATGGGTATACTGAACGAGGTCCAAGCCTCTGTTTTCATAAATATGGAACCTGCTCTTTCCCTCCAATTAATTGAATAAAAAGTAAATCCTAGAGTGTGGGCTCATGGAAAAACTGGGTTGAGCACAAAACACTGTTCCTGTCAGTATCAAGCTCAGACACTCACTTATTTCCACATCAAAGCAAATTCACTTAAGCCTGAGATTAAGGAAGAATTAAAACTCATATTAAAATTTTAAAAGAAGAAGAAACTATCAATTCCTATAGTCCATGTAACACTTCTATTTTAGATATAAAAAAGTCAAATGATAAGTCGAGAATTTTTCAAGATATACAAATAATAAGTGCTGAATCCTTACATTTTATTGTCTGAAATTCCTGAATGAGCCAAATCCTGTGCATATGACTTAAAGATAATTGAGAGATTCCAGGCAATGGCACTCCACTCCAGTACTCTTGCCTGGAAAATCCCATGGATAGAGGAGCCTGGTGGGCTGCAGTCCATGGGGTCGCTAAGAGTCAGACACGACTGACCGACTTCACTTTCACTTTTCACTTTCATGCATTGGAGAAGGAAATGGCAACCCAATCCAGTATTCTTGTCTGGTGAATCCCAGTGACGGGGGAGCGTTGTGGGCCGCTGTTTATGGGGTTGCACAGAGTCGGACACGACTGAAGCGACTTAGCAGGAGTAGCAGCAGCAGGGCATTACAAGAATTAAGCTATTTCAAATCCTGAAAGAGGATGCTGTGAAAGTGCCACACTCAATATGCCAGCAAATTTTGAAAACTCAGCAGTGCCTGCAGGACTGGAAAGGATAAGTTTTCATTCCAATCTCAAAGAAAGGCAATGCCAAAGAATGCTCAAACTACTGCACAATTGCACTCATCTCACACACTAGTAAAGTAATGCTCAAAATTCTTCAAGCCAGGCTTCAACAATATGGGAAGCATAAACTTCCTGATGTTCAAGCTGGTTTTAGAAAAGACAGAGGAACCAGAGATCAAATTGCCAACATCTACTGGATCATGGAAAAAACAACAGAGTTCCAGAAAAACATCTATTTCTGCTTTATTGCCTATGCCAAAGCCTTTGACCGAGTGAATCACAAAAACCTGCGGAAAATTTTGAAAGAGATGGGAATACCAGACCACCTGACCTGCCTCTTGAGAAATCTATATGCAGGTCAGGAAGCAACAGTTAGAACTGGACATGGAACAACAGACTGGTTCCAAATAGGAAAAGGAGTACGTCAAGGCTGTATATTAACACCCTGGTAATTTAACTTATATGCAGAGTACCTCATGAGAAACACTGAACTGGAAGAAACACAACGTGGAATCAAGATTGCCGGGAGAAATATTAATAATCTCAGATATGCACATGACCCCATCATTATGGCAGAAAGTGAAGAGGAACTCAAAAACCTCTTGATGAAAGTGAAAGAGGAGAGTGGAAAAGTTGGCTTAAATCTCAACATTTAGAAAACGAAGATCATGGCATCTGGTCCCATCACTTCATGGGAAATAGATAGGGAAATAGCAGAAACAGTGTCAGACTTTATTTTGGGGGGCTCCAAAATCACTGCAGATGGTGACCTGCAGCCATGAAATTAAAAGACGCTTACTCATTGGAAGAAAAGTTATGACCAACCTAGATAGCATATTCAAAAGCAGAGACATTACATTGCCAAAAAAAGGTCCATCTAGTCAAGGTTTTCCTGTGATCATGTATGGATGTGAGAGTTGGACTGTGAAGAAGGCTGAGCACCGAAGAATTGATGCTTTTGAACTGTGGTGTTGGAGAAGACTCTTGAAAGTCCCTTGGACTGCAAGGAGATCCAAAGAATCCATTTTGAAGGAGATCAGCCGTGGGATTTATTTGGAAAGAATGATGCTAAAGCTAAAATTCCAGTACTTTGGCCACCTCATGCGAAGAGTTGACTCATTGGAAAAAGCTCTGATGCTTGGAGGGATTGGGGGCAGGAGAAGAAGTGGACGACAGAGGATGAGATGGCTGGATGGCATCACGGACTCGATGGACATAAGTCTGAGTGAACTCCAGGAGTTGGTGATGAACAAGGAGGCCTGGCGTGCTGCGATTCATGGATTCACAAAGAGTCCAACACGACTGAGTGACTGAACTGAACTGAACTGGGCATTATAGGCTATTGCTACAATTGGATTATGAATCATGAGGAACTTGCCAGGTCTTTATATAAACTTATAACTGAAACTCAGCAGGCCCAAACGACAATCTAGTTTGGTTCCCAGAGACTCAAGTGGCTCTTCAAACTGTTCTCAGCAGGCTCCAACTTTGAGCTTACCCACTGGATCAGAGATTAGTCTGTTTGTTACTGAATAATGGCTATGGCCATACTGCTTAAGGGTAAGTGCTACTCTTGTTTTGCTAATGCCTAAAGCTGCTAAGTTTACAATGTGCCAAATCTCACTGTAGTGACTTCTCATGATGTAAGTGGGATCTTAAACTCTAAAGTTCAGAGTGACAATGGCTCTGACTTTAAAGCTGCTATAACTCAAGGGGTGTCAAAAGCTCTAGGAATAAAACATTTACACTGTTACGGGAGACTCCAATATTCAAAAAAAATTGTACAGGCTAATGACATTGTTAAAAGACATCCTTGTGAGCTAACTCAGGAAACACAAAACAGTTGCTTTAAAAATTTACCCATACCTTTAGTGAGGGATGAACTGTCCCTGAGAAGAATGGACTGTCTCTATGACAGACTGTTTTGGTACACAGATGTTGTCATAGATCCTGAATATTTAGAATTAACTATGTGACTCAGCTTTCAGCTTTCCAACAGACATTATGCGAACTCTGGGAGGTGACCCCCTGGCCCAGCCTTCATAATTGGTCTAATCGGTGAGTGTATGGAGCAGTCCCCTCCTCATCAACTGAAAGCTTCATAAGGTGGGTTTCTCCATTTCAAGGAAATTATTTTCTTCAGCTTTGTGAATACCTTCACCAACAACAATCACACGTGACACCTCTTCTTGATCTGATGATGTCTAGCAATCGTTAAAATGGACTAACTATGGACATAATGTAACTTTTAATTTTTTTTAAGTTTTAACTTGGTTTAATGACTATTTTGCCTTACATCTGTAACTATATAATGTGGTTTGTTTCTAACCATGTGAAACTATTTAGGTTACAAATGGTTGTTCAGGCTCCTATGCATGCCACAGCCTCCTCCAACTGTGACTTGCAGGCCCTGGATTGGAGACCCTCAGTATGAAGGCTAGGAGAATATGTTGCCTCAACAATTTAGGGAACATGCCCCTCAATAGCAGGAAGTAGTTATGGAACAAAACTGGTCCCTCTTTCCCTTGGCAAAATAATTACCCTAAAAGAAAAAGGGTGGGGGGATAAGAGAGTCAGTTCCTAGGCAGGTTGACAAGAAATCTGGGGTCCTTGAGGAGGAGAGAGGGGGTGGAGAAAAGGAGGAGGAGAAAAGGACAAACCTCCTTTTTTTTTTCTTTCTCTCTCTCTACTTTCCTTAGTCTTAGTCACATAAAATGTATTTTGCTTTTATTTTCTTTAAGCCTGGAACTGATGATTACACAACAAACAAATCAGTTCATACTCTGTATTAAAGATTATATAACAACGATGTATCCTGCTTGAGGACAGTTTCTTCTTGAAAACCTTCTGGTTAATCCTGTTATCTTAAAATGTGTATTATGGGAGTGGGTATAGTAAGATCTTTACAACCTGGGACATTCTTTTGATTTACTGTAATAAATCTAAAAATTATACAATATCCTTGCTAAGACTTCTGACCCTCTTCTGATGTCTATGTCAGAAGCTTTCTCTTTCCCTTTTTATACTTTAATAAAACTTTGCTATAGAAGAGATCTTGAGTGATCAAGGCTGGTCCCTGGTCCTGAAGCTCAATTTTCTTCTTTGGAGGTCACAAATCTGGCATTGTTCACTATAAGCTATTACCTTAATAAAGATGGGGTACGCTTGTGAGAGCTGGATCATAGAGAAGGCAGAATGACAAATAATCAATGCCTTAAAACTGTTATGCTGGAGAAGACTCCTGAGAGTCCCTTGGGCAGCAAGGAAATCAAACCAGTCAATCTTAGGAGAAATCAAATTGGAATATTTATTTGGAGGGACTGATGTTGAAGCTGAACCTCAAGTATTTTGTCCATATGATGTGACCAGCAGGCTCATTGAAAAAGTCCCTGATGCTAGGAAAGATTGAAGGCAGGAAGAGAAGGGGGCATGAGAGCATGAGACAATTGGATGACATTGCCAATGCAATGCACATGAACTTGGGCAAACCTCGGGAGATGGTGAGGGACAGGGAGGCCTGGCATGCTGCAGTCCATGGGGTCACTAAGAGTTGGACATGACTGGTCAACTGAACAGCAACAACAACAAGAGCATTATCAGCTATTCTAATAACACAAGAGTTTATGTCAAAGGTAATAAAATTTAATTTAGATTAGTTTTACTTGTTTATGTCTGACAAACCACACCATAGTATATGGCTGAATTTTTCATAGCTTATAGTTAATTAGATAGTTACTTAGGAGCTTCCCAGGTTGCACTATCTGTAAGGAACCCAGCTGCCAATGCAGAAGTTATGAAAGACTTGGGTTTGGTCCCTGGATCAGGAAGATGCCCTGGAGGAGGGCACAGCAATCCTCTCCAGTACTCTTGTCTAGAGAATCCCATGGACAGAGGAGCCTGGCAGGCTACATTCCATAGGGTTGCGAAGAGTTGGACTAGACTGAAGCAACTTAACACACACACATAGTTACAAATTATTATTGAATTCATATGAGAAATGTATAAATTGTCTAAAATTTAAGAGTACAAGTTAATATTTTTGATGAGTAATTTTAAGAAACTATACATTTTAGCGCATTGTATTTAATTTTATCATTCAAGTGCATTTCATTGTTGTTCAGTTGCTATGTTGTGTCCAATTCTGTGTGATTCCATGGAGTGTAGTATGCCAGGCTCCTCTGTACTCCACTATCTCCTGGAATTTGCTTAAATTCATGTCCATTGTGTTGGTAATGGTCTCTAAGCATCTCATCCTCTGCTGCCCCCTTATTGTTTTGCCTTCTGTTTTATCCAGCATCAAAATCTTTTCCAATGACTTGGCTCTTCACATCAAGTGGCCAAAGTTTTGTAGCTTCAGCTTTAGCATTAGTACTTACAATAAATATTCAGGGTTGATTTTCTTTAGGATTGACTGCTTTGATTTCCTTGCTGTTCAATGGATTCTCAAGAGTCTTCTCTATCACTACAATTCAAAAGAATCAATTCTACTGCATTCAGCCTTATGAGTCCAATTCTCATATCCATAAGTGACTAGTGAGAAGACCATAGCCTCAACTAGATGGACCTTTGTTGGCAAAGAGATGTCTTTGCTGCTTAATTCAATGTCTACGTTTGCCATAGTTTTCCTTCCAAGGAGAAAGTGTCTTTTAATTTCATGGCTGCAGTCACTGTCTCAGTGATTTGGGGCCCAAGAAAATAAAATTTGTCACTGCTTCTACTCTGTCGTCTTCTATTTGTCTTGAACTCATGGGACTGATGTCACGATCTTAGTTGCTGTTTTTTCTTTTTTTTTAATATTGAGTTTCAATTCAGATTTTTCACTCTTGTCTTTCATCATTATCAAAGAGATAATTGGCGAGAAGTTACTGTATAACACAGGGAGCCCAGCCTTGTACTCTGTGATAACCTAGAGAGGTGGGCTAGGGAAAGGGGAAGGAGGATCAAGGAGGAGGTGATATATTTATAATTATGTCTGATTTACATTTATATATGGCAGAAACTGGTCTTCTCTTTGGCTTAGTGGTAAATAATCTGTCTTCAATGCAGGAGGCTGCCTTCAAAGCAGGAGATGCAAGTTTGATCCCTGGGTCAGGAAGATTCCATGGAGAAGAATATGGCAACCCATTCCAACATTCTTGCCTGAGAAATCCCATGGACAGAGGAGTCTGGCAGGCTATAGTCCATGGGGTCATAAGAGTTTGACACAACTTAGTAACTAAAACACCACAAACATGTCAGAAACCAATAGGATATTTTAAAGCAATTTTCCTCCAGTTAACAAATAAATAAATAAAGAGGCTCTTTAGTTCCTCTTCCCTTCCTCCCACTGGAGTGGTATCATTTGCACATCTAAGGTTTTTTTTATATTTCTCCCAGCAATCTTGATTCCAGCTTGTGATTCATTCAGCCTTGTATTTCACATGATGTACATTTTATATAAGCAAAATAAACAGGGTGATGATATAAAGCCTTGTACTTTTTTTTTTTCAATTTTGAATTAGTCAGTTATCTTATGTCTAGTTATAACTGTTGCTTCTTGACCCACATACAGGCTTCTCAGGAGGCATGAATTATGATTTGGTGTTCCCATCTATAGGAATTTTCCATGGTTTGTTGTGATCCACAGAGTAAAATGTTTTAGCCTTATCAATGAAGCTGACATATATATATATATATATATATATATATATTTTTTTTTTTTTTTCTGGAATTCTGTCTCTTTTACCGTGATCTAATGAAAGTTGGCAATTTGACCTCTAGTTCCTCTGCTTCTTCAAAACCCAGCTTGTACATCTGAACTTCTCATTTCATGTTGCTGAAACCTAACGAAGGATTTTGAGCATAATTTTGCTACCATGTAAAATGAGCAAGAATGTACAGTTACTTGAACATTCTTTAGCATTACACTTCTTTGGGATTGGAATGAAAACTGACAATTTTAGTCCTGTTGCCACGGTTGAATTCTTCAAATTTGCTGGCATATTGAGTGCAGCACTTTACCAGCATGGTCTCTTAGAATTTTAAATAGCTCAGTTGGAATTCCATCATCTCCACTAGCTTTGTTCGCAGTAATGCTTCCTAAGACCCACTTGACTTCACACTCCAGGATGTCTGGCTCTAGGTGAGTGACCAGAACATTATGATTACCCAAGTCATTAAGACCTTTCTTGTATCATTTTTCTTTGTATTATTTCTCCCACTTCTTAATCTTTTCTACTCTATCTTTACCATTTCTGTCCTTTATTGGGCCCATCTTTGCGTGAAATATTCCCTTGATATCTCCAATTTTATTAAGGGAAATTTCCAGTCTTTCCCATTCTACTGTTTTCTTCTATTTCTTTGCAGTGTTCATTTCAAAAGGCCTTCTTATCTCTCCTTGCTGTTCTCTAGGACTCTGCATTCAGTTGGGTATAGCTTTGCCTTTCTCCCTTGCCTTTCACGTCTTTTCTTTCCTCAAGTATTTGCAAAACCCTCCTCAGCAACCACTTTGCCTTCTTGTATATTTTTTTGTTTGGGATGGTTTTGGTCACTGCCTCCTGTACAATGTTATAGACATCTGTCCATAGCTCTTTAGGCACTCTGTCTACCAGATATCTTCAAATGAAGGTAAAAACAATAATACAACCCAGAGCTAATATCTTTTATTGGTACATGTAGAGTAGGTTGTCTTATTTAACCCTCAACAGCCTAGTTGAATGGGCTTATCTGGTGGCACAGTTAAGAATCTACCTGCCAATGCAAGAAGCATGGGTTCAATCCTTGCTCTGGGAAGATACCCTGGAGATGGAAATGGCAACCCACTCCAGTTCTTGTCTGCTAAATCTCTTGGACAGAGGAGCCTGGCAGGCTATAGTCTCTTAGGTGGAATAACACCGGAATGGGTTGCAATTCCCTTCACCAGTGCATAAAGGTAAAAAGCTCAGTCGTATCTGACTATTAGTGACCCCATGGGCTGCAGCCCACCAGGCTCCTCCATCCATGGGATTTTCCAGACAAGAGTACTGGAGTGGGGTGCCATTGTCTTCTCCAATCAGAATCTTGAGTCCCCTCCAAAATAACTATTCTCATTCCAAGTGTTAGCTTTGATTAGACTTACCTGAAAGGCATGCTAAATCACAAATTCCTGGGCTTCACCCAAGATTCTGGCTCAACAGGTTGGGAGAAGTGTCTGGAAACTTGTATTTCTAGTAAATTCCCAGTTGATAATGCTGCTGCTGCTGGTCCCCATACCGCACTTTAAAAGTCTGTGTTCTATAAGATGTCATATTCTGTTTACATGAACTGAATCCATCTAAGGACAGATACTGATGATGTCTGAAAGTAGCCTTTTCCTATTCTTAAAAGAAAGCAGGTATGGATGGCAGACAGGCAAGACTTATAGCCACTAAAATCTCATATGGCAAATCTCATTCTGCTTTCTGTCACCAAGCAGAACTCTGCTTCAGAGCTTTACACTTCTGTTATCAGCATGCTAGTGTATCATATTTTGAAAATTTTAGTTTTGTCATCAACTCTAACTTAAATACACTTCCTATCTCTGCATATTGGAATTGCATATACCTACCAAATCCTATACAGGAAATTGCATGAATTTCCCAAGATACCACTTCCTGATTTTCCCTGCAGATATTAGGAAAAAATTATTTGAACCCTGTAGAAAGAGAGCAAATTAGCAAAGATGATGTAATCAGACTCTTTTGCCCCACAGCCCTTGCTCTCACCCCACATGTTGTAAATATATATAACAGCTGAGATCACTTATACCAATGTGCATGCATGTCATGAGGTACTCACTTGGCCACAGACCATTTTTGTTCTGTAAGCTTATGCTTCACCTGGACAAGCTCTTGAGCCTGCATTGCTATGGCTGTGTTATGGCAGTGAGGTTACATCATGGCAGTGTCTTCTGGGTCAACAAAGAGAGGAAAAAATTCAGCGTGTCTGCTGCTATAGCTGCTATGCCAGCCAGGAGAGAATAAATGTGTTTACACTTCCTATAGCTCTTCACATTTTCTTCCAGCTTCCTTGCTCTTGCCTTACCTACCCTGGTTTCAGTGAACAGTGTGTACAGTGAGATACAGTGAGACAAACCCTCAGTATATTGTGCCTTTCTCTTTAGGAAATGCTTCTGTCAGGTGTTATAGTTGTTATACTCATAATCATGATAAATAATAGTATTTTACCCTAAAAATTAGCAGAATGTATGGGGCCGTGTCCTCAACACTTTTACCAATACTGACTCTTTGAAGCTCTGTTAGTATCTTCATTTTACAAAAGAGGAATTTGGAGCATGTATGTGTGAATCTTCATTAGTCTTCAGTCGTGTCCAATTCTTTGCAGCACTATGGACTATGGCTCACCAGTCTCCTCTATCCATGGGATTCTCCAGGCAAGGATACTGGAGTGGATTGTCATGCCCTCTTCCAGGGGATCTTCCCAACGCAGGAATCAAACTCAGGTCTCCTGCATTGCAGGAGGATTCTTTACCATTTGAACCACCATAATGCCAACCTTCCAGCTGTCAGGTAGCAATCAGGATACAACCTCAGAAGCTCAAGCTAATACAGCATTTAAAATACCTTCTGGCATATTGAAACAGATAATTGGCTATAATCAGCATGATCATTATTGCTGGTGATCTTAATTATGCAATAACTGGTGTGTTAAGCATTGTACTAAAGACTTTACATAGGTGTATGTTTGTACATGATTCATTTTATCCTCAAAACACTATATTCTCACAACAATTCCGTGAAATAGAAGCACATTATCCTAAACAACTTTTTCCAGTCACACAGCCAGTAAGCAGATGAGCTTGAAGTGAGACCCAAGTTTAGGATCAAGGGCTGTTTCTTAATCATTTTGTATCTTGTGTATTACTTAGCACACTAGTTCTCAAACTGTGGCCACTTTGAACTGAATTCAGTATGTATATCTGTTTACAATTTAATGATATATCTTTATGGAATTAAAAGGCACATTTTTTTTCTTTCCTTTTGAGTTTGTTTCTTATTTAACATCTTAGCTTGAAATTATAAAAACAAAACCCAAGTAGTAAAGTAGTAATATAATAGCTCATCTTTCAGGAAAAATGTACATGAGCAACATTTTCTCTTGTTAACATTTTCGAATTAGAACAGGACTGACCACCACATACAGCAGATCTACAGTGATCTCTGCTGCTTGATTTTCTTGCTGGTATCTAATTCCCTCCTCTTGAGTCTTGGCTGGACTTAAAGACTTGCTTTTAATGAATAGAACATAGCAATGTGATGGGATTTTACTATTAGAATAGGTTCTGAAAAATACGGTGATTTTGGTTTTAGCAGTTTAATCTGCTAACCATTTGCACTTTTCTGTCAGTGGAATCTGAATGCTGCTCTGTGAGGAGACCTTGCTGGCATCACCAGTGGCTCTTACCACAGCTAGCAGTAACTGGAGGTTGCCTGCAGCCCAGTGAATGTGTTAGTCCTGCTAGTGACCTTGGGAGTGAATTACCTCCAGGTAAGATGAAGACGGGGTTTCCCCAGTGACACAGCAGTAAAGAGTCTATCTGCAATATAGGAGTTACAAGTTTGATCCCTGGGTTGAGAAGATCCCCTGGAGAAGGAAATGACAACCCACTATGGTATTCTTGCCTGGATAATCCCATAGGCAAAAGAGCCTGGTGGGCTACAGTCCATGGGTTTCAGAGTCAGGCATAGCTGAACCAAGTTAACATGCATGCAAGCTGGAAATGACCATGACTAGCAAATACACTTTAAGCTCAAGAGCAAGCGTGGGTCAGAGGAACTCAGACAAATCACAGGCGCAGACTGTGAGATAAGAAACATTTTCCCTTTAAGGTATTTTGTTTTGGGATACTTTGTAATACAGTGATAGATCTCTAGTTATTTATATTTGGACTTTGAAATACACATAAAACTCATTTTTGGAACATTAGCAGAAACTCCAAATAGATAAAAACTTCTTCAGCTAAACATTAAAACAAACAAACAAACAAAAAGTTTATTTTACTGACTATTTGGAGAAACTTGACCTTTGTATAAATATTTTTAGACCAAAAAAAGAAAAAAATTATATGGTGACCCATATAAACCTCTAAATGAAAGATAAATGCAGAAAGACCACTACAAATTAGGGGATTTATTATGCAGGAGTGTTTCTTCCACAAGGCAATTGTCCAAACCATGTCCTAGGCAGAAAAGCAGGAGAAACTTTTGGTAGAAATAGTTGATAATTATCCTGAATATAGCAGGATAATTGATAATGTATCCTGTTATCTGATTCCCAAAAAGAAAGCAGAAGAGTACATCATTTGTCTTCCATTTCATTCACAAAACTATAAACATTCATTTAAATTATTTCATATTTTAAAGTTGATGAGGATAAAGGAATATTGTTATGATTTTATTCCAGCTATTTGGTAAGATGGTATGGTTTTCATTTCAGTAATTCTAAAGGACACAGTCATTAATTAGGGAAAATTGTCCTTCAATAACATCATTAGAATGATGAGATTCTGATTTAACAGAAAGAGAAGCCTGGGAACTGAAGCAATTTAAATTTGAAGCAGATTCACACAGGAGCCAAGGTACAAGGTGAAGTAACATGTACAAACAGTAAATAGACAGTATTATGTTCTGGGCTGGTTTATACCTAGTAAGATATACTGAGGTATAATTCTCAAAAAAACTGGTTCATATTCAAATATTCTGTTTAGACAGACTTGTTACCAGTAGTGTTCCCTATTGCTTTAAATTATGCATGCAAGAAAGCTAAGGAATAGCATTGCTCACATTTATTTCAGCATTGAGACATTTTGTGAAGGCTGAACAGGTAGCCTTGCCCAGAGCAGTGGTTTATAGAACAAAAAATTAGAAATTCAGTTATGTATTTTAGCATAAGGTACAAAGGGAAGGAATCACTTTGATCTACTTTCCTTTAATCCTCAGTGCCGTATACAGCAAGCATTACTGAGTGGATGGAAACATGGATACCATAACAACACATTGGAGATATAACAACATTAATCATGGAAGACAGGACAGGGCTTTCCTGTTCTGTCCCTTTCATGTGTTAGTGGTTTCTCACCATTAGAACCAGTGCTTTCTGAAACGCCAGGCTCAACCACCCCATTGTCCCCTGGCACCTATCTCATGGTGGCAAAGTCTTCGAGGGGATGTGAGGAGCCACAGCCCTAGGTGTCCATCACCTTCTTTACTCCCCTTAGCTAATTCAGTTACTCAGTCTTATTCAGTTTTTCTTTCCTTGCTGTTTCTCAAGTCTGCTCATGCTTTTACACCTGGTCCACTGCTGACTTTGCTACAACTTCTTAGGGGGACTTCAAGCAGCCTTTCGAACTGGCAGCTGTAATTTTATTGCCTCTGCCACCTTGCTCTCATGATGCCAGTGGTGGTGGTGGTTTAGCCGCTAAGTTGCGTCTGACTCTTGTGACCCCATGGACTGTACCCTCAACAGGCTTCTCTTCCATGGGATTCTTCAGGCAAGAATGCTAGAGTGGGTTGCCATTTTCTTCTCATTCAGGATGCGAGAAGACCATACAAAATCCAAATTGGGCCATATCACTCCTTGCTTTAAATCCTAAGATGATTCTTCCAACTAAAATATAAATTTTAAATCAAATCCTGAACTGGTTAAAAAAAAAATCAGCTACCTGCATCCATATATTATTTTCACCTATAGCCTTGCTTCAATGAATGATTTTTTTTTTGTGCAAAGGCAATTTTCATTTTGAATATAGTTATTTAATACTAGTAAACTTTTAAGAATCTATTAAAGATTATATTATCATAATTTCAAACAATCCTTGATATGAGAAGAAACTAATAGTGACAAACATCAAAAGTGTGTGAAGTCGCTCAGTCATGTCTGACCCTTTGTTATCCCATGGACTGTAGTCTACCAGGCTTTTCAATCCATGGGATTCTCTAGGCAAGAATACTGGAGTGGGTTGGCATTTCCTTCTCCAGGGGATCTTCTTTACCCAGGGATTGAACCCTGGTCTTCTACATTGCAAGCAGACGCTTTACTCTCTGAGCCACTAGGGAAGTCCACAAACATCAATAATTAAGTCAAATAGCCTTTGAAATGTTTAAAGTTAAAACCAAACATGGACTTCTATGAGACTCAGAGAAAATCTGAGCGACTCTATTTAAATATCAAATGCAATAGCAAATTTTAAGTAGCAAAGTAGTCCAAAAATCGTGTTTTATGCCATCCACCATGCCCCAGGCCAATAAGAGGACCTGAAGCCAGCAGTCACATGATACATATATTCAGATTCTGATTACACACGGAAGTGCAGAAGCCTAATCTTCACTGAAACACAGTCCTTAGATGCCTTCCTTACTCTATCAGGCAGCCTTCTTATTCCAGGATTCTATCTCGGCTGTTTCACAGAGTTCTTCTGTATAAGTTGCATTCTAGTTTCTGTTCCATAAGCTCCAGGCTTACCAGTACCTTCTCAACAGGGCCCAGATCTGCAACAAAAGAAGTACTGGTATGGTAGTTTGGATATGGTATCTAGAAATGAACTATTTATGTTCAGAATTCAATTCTGCCACTTATTGACTCTGTGACTTTGAAGGAGTCACTTAACCTTTGTAGATGTCCAGTGTCTCCTGAGACAATCCTCTTTGTCTCCCTAAGAAGTTATCTATTCATGGGGCAGGGGAAACCATATGTTACAAGATTTCATGGTGGTGCAGAATTTTTTTTTTTTAATTGGGTCCTTAAGTGCTTGCTGTGTCACTAGCTTCCTATAGATTCCAAACTGTAGTCCAAAGATTGCTAATGTTTAGCTGACACCGGCCAGCAATGACAACTGATGCTGTCCAGATATGGATCTCTCAATTTAGAAAGACTGTGAAAGTGGTCATGGACTTACTGGGCTTCACCTCAAATTATCTTACTGTCCCCATCACTAGGGAAGTCTGGCTATGTTTCATTTTCTTCCAGCTGAGATGGGTGGCTGTTTATTTCACAAAAATGAGTGCAAGGACCTCTGACCTCCTACATGCCCCCATGAACCTCCTGGTGAGTTCTGGTTCTTAACTCATTCTGGAACAAATGGTAGATCAGGAAGACTTTAACTTATAGCCTTTTATGCCTAAACCTGTTACACTGTCAGATATGTACAACTTATACATCAGTGGTTCAGGTAAACCTGCCCGGAGGGCTGCATCCCAGGGTCTTGGACTCAATGGGTTTTTAAATCAGTTATTACTCCAATGTATTCAACACACCTGATGTCTATAAAGGTATTTCATTTTCTTCTATAGTTCTAAATTTAATATTCAGTTCAGTTTAGTTGCTCAGTCATGTCTGACTCTTTGTGACCCCATGGACTACACACCAGACCTCCCTGTCCACCACCAACCCCGGGAGTCTACACAAACTCATGTCCATCGCATTGGTGATGCTATCCAACTATCACATCCTCTGTCATCCCCTTCTCCTCCCACCTTTAATCTTTCCCAGTATCAGGATTTTTTCATATGAGTCAGTTCTTTGCATCAGGTGGCCAAAGGATTGGAGCTTCAGGTTCAGCATCAATGAATATTCAGTTCTGATTTCCTTTAGGATGCACTGGTTTGATCTCCTTGAAGTCCAAGGGACTCTCAAGAGTAGTCTCCAACACCACCGTTCTAAAGCATCAATTCTTCTGTGCTCAGCTTTCTTTATGATCCAACTCTCACATCCATACATGACTACTGGAAAAACTATAGCATTGAATAGACAGAATTTTGTTGGCAAAGTAGTGTCTCTGCTTTTTAATATACTGCCTAGGTTTGTTATAGCATTTATTCCAAGGAACAAGTGTCTTTTAATTTTATGACTGCAATCACTATCTGCAGTGGTTTTTGGAGCCCAAGAAAATAGAGCCTCTCATAGTTTCCATTATTTCCCCATCTATTTGCCATGAAGTGATGGGACCATATGCTATGATCTTCATTTTTTAAATGTGGAATTTTAATCCAGCTTTTTTATTATCCTCTTTCACTTACATCAATAGGCTCTTTATTTCGTCATCTCCTTCTGCCATAAGGGTACTATCAGCTGCATATCTGAGGTTACTGATATTTCTCCTGGAAATCTGGATTTCAGCTTGTGCTTCATCCAGTCTGGTATTTTTTTATGACACACTCTGCATGTAAACTAAATAAGCAGGGTGACAGTACACAGCCTTGACATACTCCTTTCCCAGTTTGGGACCAGCCCATTGTTTTATGTCTGGTTCTAACTGTTGCTTCCTGACCTGAACACAGATTTCTTAAGAGGCAGGTCAGGTGGTCTGGTATTCCCATCTCCTTCAGAATTTTCCACAGTTTGTTGTGATCCACACAGCCAAAGGCTTCAGTGTAGTCAATAATACACAAGTAGATGATTTTCTGGAATTCTTTTGCTTTTTCTATGATCCAACAGATGTTGACAATTTGATCTTTGGTTCCTCTGTCTTTTCTAAATCCAGTTTCAACATCTGGAAGCTCTCAGTTCACAAATTGTTGAAGCTTAGATTGAAGAATTTTAAGCATTTATTTGCTAGCATGTGAGATGAGTCCAGTTGTGCAGTAGTTTGAACATTCTTAGGTATTGCCTTTCTTTGGGATTGAAATGAAAAATGACATTTTCTTCTAATGTTAGTGGGGTTGAGTATACTGAACAGGAAAGGAAAGATCTCTTTTCTTGTGAAATTTTCGATAAGCTTGTCACCACATATCAAAACACAGACTAAGTGCAGATTTTAATGATCTGAATTAACAGAGTATGTTATGGGAACAGTTGAGAAAATTCATTTGAAGTGGAAGCTCTGTTTTGTGGCATGCTTTTCAGTTTGCTTAGAAATACTGCATATTACATGTATCCTGACATTCTCACTCGGAGAAGGCAATGGCACCCCACTTCAGTACTCTTGCCTGGAAAATCCTATGGATGGAAGAACCTGGTGGGCTGCAGTCCATGGGGTCGCTGAGAGTTGGACATGACTGAGCAACTTCACTTTCACTTTTTACTTTCATGCATTGGAGAAGGAAATGGCAACCCACTCCAGTATTCTTGCTTGTAGAATTCCAGGGACAGAGAACCTAGTGAGCTGCTGTCTATGGGATCGCACAGAGTCAAACACTACTGAAGTGACTTAGCAGCAGCAGCCATTCTCACTGAGTAGCATTTTTCCACGCAACAATAATGAGGAAAATCGCTAAGGTAAAAACATTGAAATGGGCCAGGCAACGAAGTATTTTCATTGGGTCTGGATTAAGCTCAGAAATGTGGATAATGAGATAAAAAACAAACCAAAGTATTTTCCTTTTTAATCTATATTTTCATGCAGTCTGTCCACTTAAAGTAATATTTAATATTCAGAAATTCAAACAGGAGAATGATCTACAGCTTCATACTTCAGGGTTAGAGCCCATTACAAAGGGATTAGGTGCATAAATATATGCATAAAATTATTGCTGTTTTTTAGTTGCTAAACTATGCAACCCATGGACTGTAGCCTACCAGGCTCCTCTGTGTGAGGGATTTCCTAGAAAAGAATACTGGAATGAGTTGTCATTTCTTTTTCCAGGGAATGTTCCTGAAGGAGGGATCAAACCCACATTGCCTGTATTAGTATGCATATTTTTCACCACTGAGCCACTAGGGAAGCACCATGCATAAAAATGGAAATTCCAGTGTACTTGTCAATGTGAAAGTGAACACCACAGGAAGATAAATTCAGTTCTGTCATTGAGATAGCCAAGGGATTCACAGAGTGATTGGCCTTGGAGCTTGAGTTTGGGAGTGAGTGACCATCATATGGCAATGAAGCTATTATCACTGTAGTTCTTAATATTGATGAGTTGTTAATATTGAAGAATAAAAATTGAATTTTCATTCATAAATCACTTACAATATGGTTTCCTCTGGAAACATATTTGTATAATATCACCTATTAACATGTCTTTGAACCTCATTTCATATGAAAATACAACTTGTTTTGAAATGAAAGTAATGTCTTCTTTGTGCGTTAACTTGGAAACATTTTAACACATATAACACTAAAGAGTATCCATTACTATGTAAATAACCTTCTCTGATTTTTAGTAATATGCTCTTTTATTATCTGTTTCTAATAACCCCCAGAGTTTTCCTCATGATTATTATTAAAAATCTTCCAAATAGACCATGTACATTTTAGACTGCATTCTTTTTTGCCAAATGTTTTCAAAGAGATTTGTTAATACAACCTGTTGAAAGCAATTATTTTAGCAAATTATATTCCAGTTTTGAAGTACATTTTTTCACTTTTTCAAAGAAAAATTTTCTTGTTTATTTTATTACAAACAGCAGGTAGAAAAGCTGTCATACAGAATGTTCAGTTCAGTTCAGTTCTGTAGCTCAGTTGTGTCCAACTCTTTCTGACACCATGAATCAGCACACCAGGCCTCCCTGTCCATCACCATCTCCCGGAGTTCATTCAAACTCATTTCCATTGAGTCAGTGATGCCATCCAGCAATCTCATCCTCTGTTAGATATGCAGATGACATCACCCTTATGGCAGAAAGTGAAGAGGAACTAAAAAGCATCTTGATGAAAGTGAAAGAGGAGAGTGAAAAAGTTGGCTTAAAGCTCAACATTCAGAAAATGAAGATTATGGCATCTGGCCCATCACTTCATGGGAAATAAATGGGGAAACAGTGGAAACAGTGTCAGACTTTATTTTGAGGGGCTCCAAAATTACTGCAGATGGTAACTGCAGCCACAAAATTAAAAGACACTTACTGCTTGGAAAAAAAATTTATGACCAACCTAGATAGCATATTGAAAAGCAGAAACATTACTTTGCCAAGAAAAGTCAATTTAGTCAATGCTATGGTTTTTCCAGTGGTCATGTACAAATGTGAGAGTTGAACTGTGAAGAAAGTTGAGCGCCAAAGAGTTGATGATTTGAACTATGGTGTTGGGGAAGACTCTTGAGAGTCCCTTGGACTTCAAGGAGATCCAACCAGTCCCATCTAAAGGAGATCAACTCTGGGTGTTCTTTGGAAGGAATGATGCTAAAGCTGAAACTCCAGTTCTTTGGCCACTTCATGAGAATAGTTGACTCGTTGGAAAAGTCTCTGCTGTTGGGAGAGATTGGGGTCAGAAAGAAAAGTGGACAGTAGATGATGAGATGGCTGGATGGCATCACTGAATGTTACTCACTAACTTTATGTTTGTTGAGCTTTTACATCTGTTCTTGCCAAAATGTGTCACTTAAGACAAGGACAAATCTGAAAGCTGACAAAATATATACATTCTAATAATTATATTTGAATTATTTTTACGCTGTGCTCTTTAGGCAACATACTCAGGAAAAAAAAAATTGTACTGCTGATACACTAAGATCTTAAGACTTCTCTTCAAAAAAAAAATTCATCTTCTTTTACAGAAGTTCTTGGGGTAGGTTCAGCTTTTAGTTAGTACTCATGAAATAGTGTTCAATTTGGACCATGTTTCAAATACGGAAGGGAGTTGGTGGCAGTAATAATTGATTGTGATTGTTTCTCTCAGCTTACCAATAAAAGAGGATAAATATCATTCAATGTAATTACACCAGAATTATAGTTACCAGGAAGCAAAATAAATAAATAAATGTGCAGGCCATCCTAGGACAGATTCAAAAGGCAGAAACCATCAAAGAAAGAAAGAAAAAAATCCATTCAATTACTTACACTTTAGCAAGATATTATAAATTTAATAAGGAAAAAGAGAAAGTTAAAGGCATAAGAAATGCAGAGGCTCAAAGGTCATTTCTATAATATTGTTTAAGTTTTGGTTATAGATTTAGGTATCTGTTACATCTCAGAAGGGAATCCCCCATTGCTCAGCAATAAATAATCCACCTGCAATGCAGGAGACATAGAAGATGTGAGTTGGATCTCTGGGTCAGGACAATTCCCTGGAAGAGGGCATGCAACACACTCTGGTATTCTTACTGGGAAAATCCCATAGACAGAGGAGCCTGGTGGGCTAAAGTCCATCGGGTTGGAAAGAGTCATACACAACTAAAACAACTGAGCACATATGCATGTTAAATTTCAAAATACACGCAGACTTGTACATTTCATTGTATGTACATTTTATACCTAAAGAAAATAGCATTTTGAATTCTAGTTAAAGAAATCAATAACAAAGTATTTAAAGGGAAGTACATCTATGACTTCCCTGGTGGCTCAGAGGTTAAAGCATCTGCCTGCAATGCGAGAGACATGGGTTCGATCCCTGAGTCAGGAAGATCCCCTGGAGAAGGAAATGGCAACCTACTCCAGTATTCTTGCCTGGAGAATTCCATGGACAGAGGAGCCTGGTAGGTTACAGTCTATGGGGTCGCAAAGAGTCGGACATGGCTGAGCGACTTCACACTAATCACACACACATACTAATCTATAGAATGTATTTAAATCATATCTAAAATTAAGTTAGATCCAACTAGTCCATTCTAAAGGAGATCAGTCCTGGGTATTCTTTGGAACGAATGATGCTAAAGCTAAAACTTTAATACTTTGGCCACCTGATGTGAAGAACTGACTCATTTGAAAAGACCCTGATGCTGGGAAGAATTGAAGGCAGGAGTAGAAGGGAATGACAAAGGATGAGATGGTTTGATGGCATCACCAACTCAATAGACATGAGTTTGAGCAAGCTGTGGGAGTTGGTGATGGACAAGGGAGCCTGCTGTGCTGCAGACCACAGGGTCTCAAACAGTCAGACATGACTGAGAGACTGAACTGAAATGAATTATTTTATGAGATATAATGTTAAAGAAAGAAACATACTCCTGGAATAAAAATGAAGTAAGAGAAATTCCATTTTCATGACTGAATAACTGATAAAAAATGATCTTTAAAAGTGCACTTGTTTTAGATGTTTGCCTTTTTAGTAATTATAATTTAATTCCTTGTAAAACTTGTGAAGCTAATGTTTGCACGAAATTAAAATTTCTCTCTTAACTACTTGCAATTTAATCAGTTAGCTATCTGTCATCAGTGATGGTCAAACTTGTCTCTAGAATCTCATTTATGAGATTTCATTTTATATCAAATTTTCAGTTCTTTATGAAAATTGTCAGTCTTCATACAAAACTGCAAAGGCAAAGCAGTTGCTTTTCATTCTTTTTCTCTTCTATTCATTAAAAAAAAAAAAACTATCACAGCTGACACATACTACAGCAACTTCTAAACTTATTTTCTCAAATTTTTTCACCTTTTGTGTTCTGACAGCTCTTCTGCAAATTCCATCACAATAGATAGAACTATCAAAATTCCTGCTGGGACTTTCCTCACTTCTCCTTATATATCTGTCTAGTTAAGCAGCAAATTTCTCAAATATAGAACCACCTCATGATCTTACAGTGTTCTTTCTCATCACCTGTTAAATATTAAAGAATTTAGTATTTTCAGAGGCTTGATGACTCAAAGTTTATCTTAGATTTATTTTGTTTTACATATTTAAAAATATATATTACTCTCTGGGCTGATCTATTTGGAATATT
>SJYC01148614.1:0-11874 GCA_006408675.1 Madoqua kirkii
AAACAGCAAAAATGGTTGTCTATGGAGAAGACAATGGCACCCCGCTCCAGTACTCTTGCTTGGAAAATCCCATGGACAGAGGAGCCTCGTAGGCTGTAGTTCATGGCGTTGCTAAGAGTTGGGCACGACTGAGCGACTTCACTTTCAGTTTTTGCTTTCATGCATTGGAGAAGGAAATGGCAATCCACTCTAGTATTCTTTTCTGGAGAATCCCAGAGACAATGGGCCCCCATCTATGGGGTTGCACAGAGTTGGACAAGACTGAAGGAACTTAGCAGCAACAGCAGAAGCAGCTGGAGTCCTTTCAAATAGCTGAGAGAAAAAAGAGAAACTAAAGGTAAAGGAAAAAAAAGAAAGACTTACCCATCTGAATACAGACTTTGCAAGAGTAGCAAGAAAAGATAAGAAAATCTTTATCAGTGATCAGTGGGCGGGGGGTGGGGGGGGGAGGAAAAGGTTAGAATGGAAAGACTAAAGACCTCTTCAAGAAACTAAGAGATACCAAGGGAAAATGTCATGCAAAGATAGGCACAATAAAGGACAGAAATGGCATGAACCTGACTAAAGCAGAAAATATTAAGAAGAGGTGGCAAGAATACACAGCTGTTAGTCACTTCAGTTGTGTCTGACTCTGTGCGATCTCACAGATGGCAGCCCACCAGGCTCCCACATGCCTGGGATTCTCCAGGCAAGAACACTAGAGTGGGTTGTCATTTATTTCTAGAATGCGTGAAAGTGAAGTCATTCAGTTGTGTCTGACTCCACGACCCCATGGACTGCAGCCTTCCAGGCTCCTCTGTCCATGGGATTTTCCAGGCAAGAGTACTGGGGTGTGGGGCCATTGCCTTCTCCAAGATCTTCATGACTCAGATAACCATTATGGTGTGATGACTTACCTAGAGCCAGACATCCTGGAATGAAAAGACAAGTGGGCCTTAGGAAGCATCACTACCAACAAAGCTAGTGGAGGTGACAGAATTCCAGTTGACCTATTTTAAATCCTAATATGCCATGAAACTTGGACAATTCAACAGTAGCCACCGGACTGGGAAAAGTCAGCTTTCACTCCAGTCCCAAAGAACGGCAATGCCAAAGAATGTTCCAATTACTGCACAATTGAACTTGTCTCACATGCTAGCAAAGTAATGCTCAAAATTATCTATGACAGACTTCAACAGTATGAGAACCATGAACTCCCAGATGTTGAAGCTGAATTTAGAACAGGCAGCAGAACCAGAGATCAAATTGCCAGCATCTGCTGGATCATCAAAAAAAAAAAAAAAAAGACAATTTCAGAAAAAACATCCACTTCTGCTTTACTGATTACACCAAAGCCTTTGACTGTATAGATCACAACAAATTGTGGAAAACTCTTCAAGAGATGGAAATATCAGACCACTTTACCTGCCTCCTGGGAAATCTGCATGCACATCAAAAATCAACAGTTATAACAGTATATGGTACAACAGACTAGTTCCAAGTTGGGAAAGGAGTATGTCAAGGCTGTACATTGTCACCCTGCTTATTTAACTTATATGCAGAGTACCTCATGTGAAATGCTGGGCTGGATAAAGCATAAGCTGAGATCAAGATTGCCGGGAAAAATATCAATAGCCTCAGATATGCAAATGACACCACCCTTATAGCAGAAAGTTAAGAGGAACTAAAGAATCTTCTGATGAAAATGAAAGAGGAGAGTGAAACAGTTGGCTTAAACTCAACATACAAAAGAACAAAATCATGGCATCTGGTTCCATCACTTCATGCAAAAAATGGAGAGACAATGGAAAACAAACTGTATCTTCTTGGACTCCAAAATCACTGCAGATGGTGACTGCAGCCATGAAATTATAAGATGTTTTCTCCTAAGAAAAGCTATGCCCAACCTAGACAGCATACTAAAAAGCCGAGGCATATTACTTTGCCAACAAAGTTCCATCAAAGCTATGCTTTTTCCAGTATGTATGTGAGAGTTGAACTGAGCACTGAAGAACTGATGATTTTGTGCTGTGGTGCTGGAGAAGACTCTTAACTTCTTTTGTACTCTGATGTTGAAGAAGACTCTCAAGAGTCTCTGGGAATACAAGGAGATCAAACCAGTCAATTTTAAAGGAAATTAGTCCCAAATATCCTTTGGAAGGACTGATGCTGAAGCTGAAACTCCAGTACTTCGGTCTCCTGGTGATAGAAGCCAACTCTTTGGAAAAGACCCTGATGCTGGGAAAGGTTGAAGGTGGGACAAACAGGGGACAAAAGAGAATAAAATGGTTGACGGCATCACTGACTCAATGGACATGAGTCTGAGCAAGTTCCAGGAGCTGGTGATGTAAAGGAAAGCAGGGAATGCTGCAGTCCATTTGGTTGCCAAGAGTCGATTGAACTGAACTGAAGTGTAGTCAAGAAGTTGTATCAAAAAATAAAATGAAAAAAAAAAAAAAACAGTGAATTTAGTTAATAGAAAATTTCTCTGAAAATATTCTGTGTCGTATTTAGTGGACACATGAGGGTAATCATACCAATTTATTTTCAGATTTTCAGCAAAGAAGTTCTTAAAAGTATCTGTCATTATTTGAATCCTGGTACAAAACTAATCTAAACACATATGGGCATATGATGAGCACGTAGTCATACATCTTCACATATTTTTACTAAAAATGTATCAAAAATATACTAACAATAAGTATGTACCATAGACTTCCTAGAAAAGATAGCAGACAGAGGCCAACTTACTTGGTTCATTATGAAGCTTCTTTGCCCACAAGTTATTTGACCTTAAGCCAGTTATCTCCCTTTTACATTCTCAACAGTAAACAGATAGAAGTGTTTCACATATAGCTCAGTGGTAAAGAAACTTCTTGCTTGAAAATGGAAGACTAGGGTTTCATAACTGGGTCAAGAAATTCTTCTGGAGAAGGAAATAACAACCCACTCCAGTATTCTTGCCTGGAAAATCCCGTGGACAGAGGAACCTGTTGGGCCAGCATCCAGGGGCTTGCAAAAAAATTAAACACGACTTAGTGACTAAACAACAGCAACAGCAAACAGGTAAAATAATAATTTGTTATTCAGAGGATATGTTTAGAGGGATTAAGCAAGGATTCTGTTCATAATTATGATATGGTAAGAGATGCACAACTTGGATGTACAAGAATATTTGGTCACCCTATTTAGTAGGTAAAATATTGAGATTAAGCACATTAGAGTTTGCTGTTTTCCCCCTTCAGTTTTCTGTTTCTTTCTATCACAATAGGTAGCTCAATGTCTGTGACAATATACACCATGGTTCTCTCTCTTTGTAGTCTACCCAAGAGGAAATGGGCTCCCAGAACTTCAGCATAATGCTTTTTGTAGTCAAATTTGCCTACAATTTGCCTACAAGTCAAACAGAGACATCAGTTCTTCTTCTTCTTTTTTTTTTTTTGAAATCTTCATAAATGGGTTAATAAGTAAAATAACTTAATCTGAACTCTTTATGATTATACTTCAGTTATAATTAAAGGCATATAAGCCATAATGTTTTACACCCAAATATCTAAAATCTACAGGAAGAGGTTAAAGTATAAGAATTTAAGGATAAGGAAGAAATCTTATTTGTACTGGGGGATATCATTAAATCCCTCAGAAATTAGTATAGATAAGATCTACTTCCTTTCCTCACTTAACTTTCTAGAACTTACTTCGAAGACCATGGGGATGACAGTTAGAATTTCAGTACAGGATTTGTTCAGCTATAGCCATGACTTCTTAAGTAAGGAATGACCAGTCATCCATGGTAAATTACACTTTCTTCAACAGTAAAATAAGGCTATTTCCTTTAAAATGGCATAGTGCTTTATGAAAATTAAATAAAGTAGAAATGTTGAGTATTTAGTATGCTACCTGACATACTAAATATTCAAAATATGCTACTTACCAATCTTTGCTGCTACATTGTAGAATTGTTGGTATTTATACTGTCTCACAATACTTTAAAAAATGTTCAGTGATCTCCAGTGAGCAATTGTTAGGTATATATATATATATATATATATATTTTAATTTTGTTCTGTTCTTATATTCATCATTTGCCCAAAAAAAAAAAAAAATCAGAGAATGGAAGGAAACTCTGGGGATCGCTACTCTTTAAATTAATCATTTGATCCCAGTCCTAAAAGTATATAGCCACTGTAAACAAGTTTCTGAATAAAGGAAGAATGAATAACTTTAAGGATGTTCCAGTCCCAAGGTAAACACAACATTCATAATTCAACGTGGTCCATTCCTTCATGAATTTTTTTTTTAATTTTGTTCTGTTCTTATATTCATCATTTGCCAAAAAAAAAAAAAAAAAATCAGAGAATGGAAGGAAACTCTGGGGATCGCTACTCTTTAAATTAATCATTTGATCCCAGTCCTAAAAGTATATAGCCACTGTAAACAAGTTTCTGAATAAAGGAAGAATGAATAACTTTAAGGATGTTCCAGTCCCAAGGTAAACACAACATTCATAATTCAACGTGGTCCATTCCTTCATGAAACATATACATTCCTAGTAATTAGTACTGGTATTACCTCTTGTACTTGATGTTTTCAAATTTAAAGATGGTAATATTTTTTTCCAGTTTCCAAAGAACCTCCAATTTGTTAATCTGTAGAAATTTACTTCTTTGTACATTGGAGGGTGGTGCCAATTTGATTTTTTAAATTATATTTAATTTTAATAGATTATTACTTTACAATATTGGTTTTATTTCTGGCACACATCAACATAAAGCCATATGTGCACATAATGTCTCCTTCTTCTTGAACCTCCTTCCCATTTCCCACCCTTCCTCTCCCCTCTAAGTGGTTACAGAGCCCCAGTTTGAGATTCCTGAATCATACAGCAGATTTCTATCAGCTGTCTCCTTTACATATGTTAGTGTATATTCTTCCATATGGTCAAACATTATTCTCATCAGTTTAGTTAAGTTACTCAGTCGTGTCCGATTCTTTGTGACCCCATGGACTGCAGCATGCCAGGCTTCCCTGTCCATCACTAATTCCTGGAACTTACTCAAACTCATGCCCATCAAGTCGATGGTGTCATCCAACCATCTCATCCTCTGCCGGCCCCTTCCTCTCCCACCTTCAATCTTTCCCGGCTTCAGGGTCTTTTCCAATGAGTCTGTTCCTCATATCAGGTGGCCAAAGTATTGTCATAATATCTATAAAGTATTCTCATAACATCTATAACTAAATGGGCTTCCCTGGTGGCTCAGACGGTAATGCTTCTGGCCGCAATGTGGGAGACCTGGGTTCGATTCCTGGGTTGGGAAGGTCCCCTGGAGAAGGAAATGGCAATCCACTCCAGCACTCTTGCCTGGAAAATCCGATGGACGGAGGGGCCTGATAGACTACAGTCCATGGGGTCGCAAAGAGTCGGACACGACTGAGCGACTTCACTTAACTTCATAACTAAATGAGCTAATGTCTTCTGTGCAAGTGTTATGTGTGTCTATAAAGGCAATAGCACTTAAAAGCAGGGGCTTTGGAATCGGGATTACCTGTGCTAGTTCCCTGTCTCCAATTCTTATTTACTACATACCCATCAATGTTTTCATTCCAGTACTCTTGCCTGAGGAATCCTGTGGACAGAGGAGCCTGGTGGGCTACTGTCCATGGGATCACACAGAGTTGGACGCGACTGAAGCGATTAGCATGCATGCATGCATTGAAGTAGAAAATGGCAACCCACTCCAGTATTTTTGCCTGGACAATCCCAGGAACAGAGGAGCCTGGTGGGCTGCCGTCTATGAGGTTGCAGAGTCGGACATGACTGAAGTGACTTAGCAGCAGCATTGATGTTTATAATTTCATAATTTTATTCTGTCTTGGTTTTCTCAATCTTAAAATGGTATCAATTATATATTAAATAGTTATCATAATAATTAAATGAGTTAGTACAACTAAATTTTCCAGCAAATTTTTTGTCACATAGTAAATACTTCTTAACTTCTGGTTGTTAAGAGAGACAATTTAGTAATACATTCATCTCTGCTCTTGTATGGATGATAATTAAATATTGGATTACTTAATTTTTTACTTATCTGAGACATATTAAAATATTCTAAACAATAGACTTGGTGGGCTCATGCTAAAGAAAAACCCAGATTTGAACATAAAGCAACTCCACAGTCATTTTCTTCTGGAATTCTAGAATAAAAGTTCTTAGTGTACTGTTTGTTATTTCATTTAACTCCATTGAGAATATTTAGAAGCAATACTCTAAGACACAGATAAAATTAATTAAAAAAATATTGCTGGTAAAAGGTAAAGTGATTAGCAAGAGGATAACGTATGATTAACCTCTTGTTCAATTGACTACCACATCTCTTAGCCCACCTCCCTTCTATATCTCACTATCCCCACAGCAGCCAGAATGCTTTTGGTTAAACATGATATAGATTATGTCACTGAGCCATTAAAAATCATTCAATGCTTCCATTACACATAAAATAAGCCTAAATTTTTCATCAGAGTTTACAAATTTTTTTAATCTATTTCTTGCTTAACACTCCCCTAAACATGGAACCCTCACTGTCTTCTGATCAACAGTTCCTTATGTTTCACCCAGAACTTTCTTTCTATTCTTAAAACATGTTTATGTTCATTCCCAGGAAAGACAATTTGTACTTGCCACTTCCTCTGCCTGGAAAGCTCTGGACCTGGATTTTAGTGCAGTTGTGATAGTTTTGAAATTTACATGTTAGCTTAATTATATCTGCTTCAGACATCTTCTACAATCATCAAATCAAATGTAGTCTATCTATATTCCTTCCCAATCAGCAACACCATAATAATTATCAGTCATACCATTCTTGTATTGTCTTAGCACTTATTAGTTTCTGAAAGCCTCATTCATTCATTCCCCTGCCTGTTGATTGCAAGCTCCCTGTGGCCAAGAAATTGTTCACCTTTTTTTTTTTTTTTTTTGCTCTATATTTCTAGCACCCAGAACATTATTTCCTAACTGATGCTATCACAATACTTATTAGTTTAAGGACCAAACAAAGAGATATGAATTAAAAGATAAGCTTGTCTGCATGATCTTTTTTTAAAATGTTGGGAAAAGAATATTCAATCATGATGAGCAGGAGGAACAGGGGGATGGTCCCTCACTCTTCACAATTTGGAATCTATTGTAACACAAAATCGATTTAAAAACACTAGGTGTGGACAGAAGGATCAGAAAATATCATGGAATTAATGTAAATAATATACACAATCCATTCATCACTAAATTGTGTATACTGTCAAATTCTTCCATGAGTTTCACATCTGGCCCTTCCTCTGGAATCCCTTTTTCATGCTTTATTTCAGGCTTTCACTGTTGTTCTCTGTCTTATTATTAGATAATATCTTTAAATTATTAATTTTGCTGTTACTTAAATAATCAGTAGAAATTGCTGCTATTATCAGCATGATTATTCACACATATGTATTAAATAGTTCCCTAAATCAGTTTCTTTAGAGTGAAGTCTCATTTAACTTTTTCAAAATGTCTTTTTTATAAGTATTACATCATCACATTAAGTAGGCAATAACTTAATATTTTATTTCAGGGCTTGGGAAAATACAATTCATGGAGCAAATCCTGCTGGCCACTTGTTTTTAGAAATAGAATTTTGCTGAATCACAACCAAACCATTTGTTTATGTGTCATCTATGGCTGGTTTAATATAATAGTAGAACAATTGCAACAGATTGTAAGGATTAAAAAGCCACGTATTAGTTGCCCTTTTTCAGAAAAAAAAAATATATATATTTTGTTTTTTCATTTCTATACCACTGCTTTGTAGACGTTAGAAACTGGAAACACTTCAAATCATGTACCTGCAGCAGCTTTATAAAGACATACTAGTTTCTTTATTTTCCCATGCAACCTATAGAATTACCTCTCTCTATCTTATTAGCCTTTAAATGCTAATGACATTGGCAAACAGACAGAACTTCATTTTTACTAGTTTCTTAATAAAACCCTTTATTGATAAGTTAATTTGTTTAGCAGTTAGCCAATAAACCACAGTTTTGAGTTAGTAAATAATGTTATTTTAAGCTTTCAAAGGAATGATTAGTTTCTTTAAAAGGGAGGGAGATTACTTTCATTGCAAAACAATTTTATACCTAGACAAAAAGTCTACAGTTTATGGCACACAGCTGCTGTACACAGCTTGTTAACCTAATATACACACAGCTAAGAACAGTAAATTATTTAAAAAAAAAAGGTTAAGTATATGATGTTTATATTAGCATATACATGCTTGTATATATATCATTATTAATTAGAATACACTTTCATGATTAACTGAAATATCATTTGTGATAACAGAAAAACCCCTCATTTAATGAGGAAAGTTTAAATTTTTACCCATAACAGGTAAAGGTATGTTCTTGAAATGTCAGTCTCCACGCTGTAGCTGAAAAAATTGCGGACTCATTTGTGAATTCCTATGGTGTGGCTGATATAGCTATGTCAAAATGAATTTGATTTGAAATGTAGACTCTTTCTCAGAAGTATAGAACTTAACTAAATTAAAACTTAAAAATGTTTAAAGGCTTCAACCTCTCTTTACAGTAGATCTTACAAAGATAGAAATTTTCCTTTCTGTAATAGGGTTTCTGTCCTCTTTGGCCCTTCAAAAATATTAGCTACAGCTCAGATCAGAGAAAAAATAAAAATGTCAGAGATTGCTTTGTCCTTCAGGATGTCACTGGTCACTCTGATCTCTTCTTTGCAGCTTCTCTCCCTACACACAGGCCACTTTGATTTAGGTCACAATTTAGAGCTAGGGTATCAGTTCCATACTAAATTCATGGTCATTATCATTCAATGAGCCCTTAATATGCTGAGACAAACTTGGTTCATTTTCCAGTCAAGTCATTATTTCTTTCAGTGCTATAGTTATTTGAAAACTGTACCTTTCCCGTTGGTCATATGTGGGTTGACTACGGTTTTGCGACATGAATGATCTGGGGATAGGGGCTAAACTCTCTCCTCAGAATTCTCTTTTGTAAAATGATGATGATAATAAAAACAATATAATATAATAATTATAAGAATATAAATGTAATAAATGGGGGAAAGCTTTTGACCAGATCTGAAATCTCATTCAGCACTAGAGACATCATATTGGAGAAAGGTGACATGGAAGAGCTTTGAGACCGAAAGTATTAATTATTGACTTCCTTAGTGGCTCAGATGATAAAGAATCTGCCTAAAATGTGGGAGACCTAAGTTTGATCCCTGGGTCAGGAAGATTCTCTGGAGAATGAAATGACAACCCACTCTAGTATTCTTGCCTAGAGAATTTCATGGACAGTTATTGAATTCAGGACAATCTGTTCCACAGAATAACCATGAAAGGTTACGTGAAGATAGCTATTTTATTACTAAGAGTCAAGATTCACACTAGCATTGGTTTTGAGAACTTAAGAATGGCAAACATTCATACTTCAGAACTACCTTGGTTGAGTAGCAATGGTTACTAAATATTAGAACCAAATTGGACCTTCATTAACAATATAGAAATTAATTGACCATTAAGTGAAAGTGTTAGTCATTTAGTCATGTCCAACGCTTTGTGACCCCATGGACTGTAGCCTGCCAGACTCCTCTTTCCATGGGATATTCCAAGCAAGAATACTGGAGTGGGTTCCTATTTATTATCCAGGGGGATCTTCCTGACCCAGGGGTTGAACTCCAGTCTCTTGCATTGCAGGCAGATTTTTTACTGTCTGAGATAACAGAAAAAATGATCAAATTGTAAAAATTAAGACTGAGATACAAAGGAATTAAAAAAAAAAAGATTTATAATCCTTTTACTATACTTGTAGGAGGGTTTCTAACTTTAATGGAACTCTTTGTTTTCTTCACCTCAACTGCTGACACCCAGAGTAAAGAAAACAGTCTCTGGTGTGTTGGCCCAGGAGTTACTTAAATTATGTTCCTTGCCTTCTGCTTCAAAGCACCTTTTGTCAGATTTCCCTGGTTTGTGTGTCCACTGGCTTATTACCTGTATTCTCTTTTCCTCCTAGGACAATTCATTTGAATCATGTGTCCCTTTTTGATTTAGCAATTACTGATAATATCACAGCACTTACACCAACAAAATTTGCCCTTGAAGACTATCATAAGCTGACTTCACACTCAGTCAGTAATGCTGGATATTGCACCAAAGCCAGCTTTCAGAAATCAGGAATCTTGTCTGGAAGGCAGAGGTTGATCAAAATCCCTGAGTTACCTACTTCTTCTGGACTTTCATTTGACTCTGACCTTGGGATAATCCTTTAAGTAGAAGCCTAGCCTGGGTAGACATTCATGCATGCTATGTTGCTTCATTCGTGTCTGATTCTTTGCAACTCTATGGAATATAGCTCACCAGGCTCCTCTGTCCATGTGATTCTTCAGGCAAGAATACTGGAGCATACGACCATTATCTACTCCAAGGAATCTTCCAGACCTTGAGATCAAACTACATCTCGTATATCTCTTGCAATGGCAGACGTGTTCTTTACTCCTAGTGCCACCTTGGAAGCCCAGTCTGTGCAGATATTTTTTCCCAGTTGTTCTGTACTCTTAACTATTCTGGGCTTCCCAGGTGGAACTAGGGGTAAAGAACCCTCCTACCAGTGCAGGACACTAAGATATGCCTGCTTGATCCCTGGGTTTGGAAGATCCTCTGAAAGAGGGCATGGCAACACACTTCAATATTCTTGCCTGGAGAATCCCATGGGCAGAGAAGCCTGGTGGGCTACAATATATAGGATCTCAGAAAGTCAGATACAGTTGAATCAACTTAGCACACATATATGCATGATGATAATGGCCTACCACTTGCATTTATGATAATATTAATAGAATTTAGCATACAGTGATTCTTAATAAATGAGTTGTTGTCACAGCAGTGCTCCCTCCATCCTCTTCATCATCATTCTCAAACATGTCCTACCCTTTCAATTGAGAAAGTAGAACTTATTTCATAAGATTAACCCACAAGGGCCTTCTGTCTCTCCTTGGATTGTATTTCTTACTATCTAAGGACCATTTCTCTCTAACCTTTATTCTCTATGCCTTCTGATAGAATGGTGTTCAACTAGTTGCTCTTTCTGGATCTTTCCTGAAAGATGTAAATGTTCTTTCATTAAAAATAAATTATGGAACTACAGAACTTCTGCTGCGTGGCTTCTTTTGCATATATCCAGAATTTGGTTCCTCTTGCCTCTTTGAGGTAGTAGGGTTTTTCCTTGTTGATAATTATTGGGTATTTCATCATCCTGTGTATTTTTCCTTACCTTTCTCATTATTCTATAAATAGCACCTTCATTGAAATGTCACATTTAAACTCTCTTGTCTGTGCTTGTGCAGGAACATGACAGACATGGATGCCTGTGAGCTTCATGGAGTCAGTGGAGTGCTAGGCTGATAGCTTTTAAGATTTTAATTATTGAAAATCTTTTGAAGGATTAATACAGGCAAGGTATTGAGAAATTTGATCAACAATGAATGGTAACTGGAAACTAATAGTAATTACATGACCAGATGTGCATTTCATGAAAAGATGCTTGTTACTTATCTCAAGAAATAATTTCTCTTCTTTTCCAAAATTAGCCATTTTCAATCTCTGATTCATTCTACAGAAAAATATTTTCTCATGATTATTTCACATTTAGAAGCAATATTAAATTAGCATGAAAAAGAGCAAATGGATTTCTATCCTTGTTTCCTTAGCCAAAATCACAGCTGTCCCACAGAGAAGAAAGCACATTACATGTTACAGGTACCTATATTCCTTTTAACTAAAACACAGTTGAACAATTCATCTTTTGAAGTACAAAGAAAATATAAAACCTTAG
>SJYC01148619.1:0-11770 GCA_006408675.1 Madoqua kirkii
CTATGCAATTTATTTTTTGTCTGACATAAGCATTTTTTCCACCAAATTAAAAACAACCCTTACTTACAATAGTTTGTTTGTTTGTTTTTTCTATGTTCGTACCAGATGTTTAGGTCTTAGGCAATTAGAATTTAAATAATAATAATGTTGATGCTGCTTGTGCTGCTGCTGCATCGCTTCAGTCGTGTCCGACTCTGTGCGACCCCATAGACGGCAGCCTACCAGGCTCCGTCCCTGGGATTCTCCAGGCAAGAACACTGGAATGGGTTGCCATTTCCTTTTACAATGTATGAAAGTGAAAAGTGAAAGTGAAGTCGCTCAGTTGTGTCCGACCCTTCGCGACCCCATGGACTACAGCCCACCAGGCTCCTCCGTCCATGGGATTTTCCAGGCAAGAGTACTGCAGTGAGGTGCCACTGCCTTTTCTGCTTAATAATAATAATAATATCCTAAATGGCAGAAGAGCCTGGCTTGTGAAATAGTAGAATTAAGTGTTGAAATCAGCACCAAGCATTCATCAATGAGACAGGAAATCATCATGCCATCTCATCTACCTTAGTTACAACCTATCAGTATGTTCAAGGCCTAAAAATTTGTATCCCTAGCCAAAGGTATTTTGTTTGTTTGTTTTTAATATAAATTTATCTATTTTAATTGGAGGTTAATTAATTTACAATATTGTATTGGTTTTGCCATACATCAACATGGTACAGGATGGGGAACACGTGTATAACCAAAGGTTTTAAGGCAAAAGAACACATTTTCACAGAGCACCATTTTTTTTTTAAGAATATGTTTTCAAGAACTATAAATCAACTCAATATGCAACATTTCAAAGACACCACTACTACTACGATCAACACACACGATAATAAGTAACTTACAAAATTTACACTTTTAAAAGACATGCTAAAATACTTTTCCCATCAGATGAGCCTTTTAGAGTATCACAGTAATATGATTTGTGTGTCCCAGAGAGGGAAGATGGTGTATAGATTGTTAATTTGGGGAAGGACTTTAGTATTTCAAGTAGTATATATAGATAATACTCATTTGTCAGACAGATGTGCAAGTGGCATCTTAGTTATTCATAAAGAATTGCTATCTTCCTAAGCACTTGGAAAAAAGAAATATCAGTTCAGTTCAGTCACTCAGTCGAGTCTGACTCTTTGCAACCCCATGAATCACAGCACGCCAGGCCTTCCTGTGCATCACCACCTCCAGGAGTTCACTCAAACTCATATCCATTGAAACCGTGATGCCATCCAACCATCTCATCCTCTGTCACCCTCTTCTCCTCCTGCCCTCAATCCCTCCCAGCATCACAATCTTTTCCAATGAGTCAACTCTTTGCATAAGGTGGTCAAAGTACTGGAGTTTCAGCTTTAGCATCATTCCTTCCAAAGAACACTCAGGGCTGATCTCCTTCAGAAAGGACTGGTTGGATCTCCTTGCAGTCCAAGGGACTCTCAAGAGTCTTCTCCAACACCACAGTTAAAAGCATCAATTTTTCGGCACTCAGCTTCCTCTGCAGTCCAACTATCACATCCATACATGACCACAGGGAAAACCATAGTCTTCACTATATGGAACTTTGTTGGCAAAGTAATGTCTCTGCCTTTCAATATGCTACCTAGGTTGATCATAACTTTCCTTTCAAGGAGTAAGAGTCTTTTAATTTCATGGCTGCAGTCACCATCTGCAGTGATTTTGGAGCCCCCCAAAATGAATAAATAAGTAAAGTCTTACGCTGTTTCCACTGTTTCCCCATCTATTTCCCTTGAAGTGATGAGACCAGATGTCATGATCTTTGTTTTCTGAATGCTGAGCTTTAAACCAACTTTTACACTCTCCGCTTTCACTTTCATGAAAAGGCTTTTTAGTTCCTCTTCACTTTCTTCCATAAGAATGGTTTCATCTGCATATCCACATTTATTGATATTTCTCCTGGCAATCTTGATTCGAGCTTGTACTTCTTCCAGCCCAGCGTTCCTCGTGATGTACTTTGCATATAAGTTAAATAAACAGGGTGACAATATATGGCCTTGATGTACTTCTTTTCCTATTTTGGACCAGTCTGTTGTTCCATGTCCAGTTCTAACTGTTGCTTCCTGACTTGCATACAGATTTCTCAAGAAGCAGGTCAGTGGACTGGTATTCCCATTGCTTTCAGAATTTTCCACAGTTTATTGTGATCCACACAATCAAAGGCTTTGGCATAGTCAATAAAGCAGAAATCGATGTTTTTCTGGAACTCTCTTGCTTTTTTCATGATCCAGCAGATGTTGGCAATTAGATCTCTGGTTCCTCTGCCTTTTCTAAAACCAGCTTGAACATCTGGAAGTTCATGGTTCATATCCGAGGTCAGGGGCAGAAGCCAGGAGGACCCCAGCACTGAAGGGCAGTGGCCAAGAGGAGCTACCCTGAGTCTGAGGTCAGGGGCAGTGGCCAAGATTGCCAGGTTGTGAATTTGTTTTCTGAATGCTGAGCTTTAAACCAACTTTTACACTCTCCGCTTTCACTTTCATGAAAAGGCTTTTTAGTTCCTCTTCACTTTCTTCCATAAGAATGGTTTCATCTGCATATCCACATTTATTGATATTTCTCCTGGCAATCTTGATTCGAGCTTGTACTTCTTCCAGCCCAGCGTTCCTCGTGATGTACTTTGCATATAAGTTAAATAAACAGGGTGACAATATATGGCCTTGATGTACTTCTTTTCCTATTTTGGACCAGTCTGTTGTTCCATGTCCAGTTCTAACTGTTGCTTCCTGACTTGCATACAGATTTCTCAAGAAGCAGGTCAGTGGACTGGTATTCCCATTGCTTTCAGAATTTTCCACAGTTTATTGTGATCCACACAATCAAAGGCTTTGGCATAGTCAATAAAGCAGAAATCGATGTTTTTCTGGAACTCTCTTGCTTTTTTCATGATCCAGCAGATGTTGGCAATTAGATCTCTGGTTCCTCTGCCTTTTCTAAAACCAGCTTGAACATCTGGAAGTTCATGGTTCATATCCGAGGTCAGGGGCAGAAGCCAGGAGGACCCCAGCACTGAAGGGCAGTGGCCAAGAGGAGCTACCCTGAATCTGAGGTCAGGGGCAGTGGCCAAGATTGCCAGGTTGTGATGGTGCAGGAAGGGCCAAGAGGAGCTACCCTGCATCCAAGGTCAAGAGCGGAGGCCAAGAGGAGCAACCCCATGTCCAAGGCATGGTGATGGTGCCGGCCTAGGAGGGCCTAGAAGAGCTACTCCATGTTCAAGGTCAGGAGGGGTGGCAGTGAGGACATACCCCTTGTCCAATGTAAGAGAAACCCAAGTAAGATGGTAGCTGTTGCCAGAGAGCATCAGAAGGCAGACACACTGAGACCATGATCACAGAAAACTAGTCAGTTTAATCACACTAGGATCACAGCCTTGTCTAACTCAATGAAACTAGGCCATGCCCTGTGGGGCCACTCAAGATGGGCGGATCATGGTGGAGAGGTCTGAAGGAATGTGATCCACTGGAGAAGAGAATGGCACACCACTTCACTATTCTTGCCTGGAGAACAAAATGAATCATATGAAAAGTCAGAATGAGAGCATAATGAAAGAAGAACTTTCCAGGTCTGTAGGTGCCCAAAATGCCACTGGAGATCAGTGGGGCGATAACTCCAGAAAGAATGAAGAGATGGAGCCAAAGCAAAAACAATACCCAGTTGTAGATGTGACTGGTGATAGAAGCAAGGTCCGATGCTGTAAAGAGCAATATTGCATAGGAATCTTGAATGTTAGGTCAATGAATCAAGGCAAATTGGAAGTGGTCAAACAGGAGATGGCAAGACTGAACATCAACATTCTAGGAATTGGCAAACTTAAATGGACTGGTATGGGTGAATTTAACTCAGATAACCATTAAATCTACTACTGTGGGCAGGAATCCTTTAGAAGAAATGGAGTAGCCATCATGGTCAACAAAAGAGTCTGAAATGCAGTACTTGAACGCAATCTCAAAAAAGACCGCATGATCTCTGTTCGTTTCCAAGGGAAACCATTCAGTGTCACAGTAATTTAAATCTATGCCCAACCAGTAATGTTGAAAAAGCTGAAGTTGAATGGTTCTATGAAGACCTACAAGACCTTTTAGAACTAACATCAAAAAAAGATGTCCTTTTCATTATAGGGGACTGGAATGCAAAAGTAGGAAGTCAAGAAACACCTGAAGTAACAGGCAAATTTGGCCTTGGAATGCGGAATGAAGCAGGGCAAAGACTAATAGAGTTTTGCCAAGAGAATTCACTGGTCATAGCAGACACCCTCTTCCAACTACACAAGAGAAAACTCTACACATGGACATCACCAGATGGTCAACACTGAAATCAGATTGATTATATTCTTTGCAGCCAAAGATGGAGAAGCTCTATACAGTCAGCAAAAACAAGACTGGGAGCTGACTGTGGCTACGATCATGAGCTCCTTATTGCCAAATTCAGACTTAAATTGAAGAAAGTAGGGAAAACTATTCGACCATTCAGGTATGACCTAAGTCAAATCCCTTATGATTATACAGTACAAGTGAGAAATAGATTTAAGGGACTAGATCTTATAGAGTGCCTAATGAACTATGGATGGAGGTTCATGATATTGTACAGGAGACAGGGATCAAGATCATCCCCATGGAAACAAAATTCAAAAAAAAGCAAAATGGTTTTCTGGGGAGGCCTTATAAATAGCTGTGAAAAGAAGAGAAAGAAAAAGTAAAGGAGAAAAGGAAAGATATAAGCATCTGAATGCAGAGTTCCAAAGAATAGCAAGAAGAGATAAGAAAGCCTTTTCATTGATCAATGCAAAGAAATAAAGGAAAATAACTGAATGGGAAAGACTAGAAATCTCTTCAAGAAATATAATATATTGCTCAATCGTGTCTGACTCTTTGTGGATCCATGGACTGTAGCCTACCAGACTCCTCTGTCCATAGAATTTTCCAGGCAAGAATACTGGAGTGGATTTCCATTTCGTACTCCATGGGAATCTTCCTGATCCAGGAAACAAATCTGCATATTCTGCATTGCAGGCAGATTCTTTACCATTGTAGACACTAGAGAAGAGCCATATATATTTTATTTTTATTCAAATTTCTAACTTATTTTAAAATAACAGCGTAATATATATTTCTTCAAACTATTCAAGTAGGTTAAACAAAATCACCTGAGAGCTCACTTTGATCGATCATGGGTCTTATATATGCTAATTCATCAGTTAACTTTGCTTCCTTCTTAAATGCTTCTTCGAACTTTCTTGCCTTTAAATTAATGTTAACAATAGCACTTGATTTAGGCTACATAAAAATAATTTTAGTTTATTATATTTACTGGCACATTTATTTATCACCATGTTTATATTTTGATTGTTATTGTTTTGAATATGGTTAATGAGGTTTCTTGGTTGCTTATTTGTGCTCATGATGAAGTTGACCTTGCAAAATTTCACTCCTCTAGTAATTTATCGTTTCCAAAATGGCTCAAAGCTGTGTATTGGTATTTTGCTAGTCATTTGCTTTTTGATTTTGAAAATATATTTTTGTTTTTAATTGAAGATAACTTTAATTTCCCTCACAGCTATTTGTAAGGCCTCCCCAGAAAGCCATTTTGCTTTTTTTGAATTTCTTTTCCATGGGGATTTTGAATTCTGCTTTATATTATGCATCTTACTAGGTACTTGTTGATTGCAAGGAAAAAAAAAACAGATGCAAATATTGCTTTGAAGTTCATAGTAAAATAAAGAGACACAGAACCAAAGAGATGAAAAGGAGTAGGAGCGTATTTTCATACACATAGATTATCTAACATGGGTGAATGCATAGAATAGGTGCTAAACAACCTGATCTCCATCATGTATTCATACTAAGGCACTGAGTGCTTTTAATTGATTAAGTTATAGTCACTGATTTGTCAGAAGGGTAAATTCCGGCTTTCTTCATTGTGAAAGAAGAGCTTCCCTGGTAGCTCACCTGGTAAAGAATCCACCCACAATAAGAAAACCTCAGTTTGATTCCTGGTTCAAGGAAGATCCCCTGGAGAAGGAATAGGCTACCCACTCTAGTATTCTGGCCTGGAGAATTCCATGGACTCTATAGTCCATGGGGTCACAAAGAATCAGACACGACTGAAATTCTGGCATTCTTCACTAACACGAGAAACAAAATATAAGCAATGAGAATAACTGGAGAAGGGAGGCCTGGGGAGAACACAGTGAGATTCAGGGAAAGGATAGAAATAAAAACTCAGTCAAGGATGGTCATGCACTTTGCAAGCTGAGTTTGAATTTTATTCTTGAGGCAATGAATAAACATCACAAAGGGAATTAATCACATTTGCTTTTTGGAAAAATCATGCAATTTTGTATCTGCTGAGAAGACCAGACCCAATGAGACCAATTAAGAAAATGAACAGTCCTTATAAGGGGCATAAGAATTTGTACTAAGGCTGTACCACTGATGTGGAAGAGAAAAAAATCTTTAGTGGTAGAGACCAGGAGCAGACTCTGCTTGTGTCAACTGAAAATAACAGGTCCAAGGTAAAACAGAAACATCAGTTAAAACAGGAATATCCTAAGATTTAATGGGAGACCATGGCCACAAATGTGTTAAAAATCTCATCACAGTTTAACTTTTAAAACATACTTAAATATTAAGACATATATTAAATCTTACAATTGTATTGCATAAAATGCCCTTTCTTATCCTATGTTAAACTGTAATGTTTTTCATATGTCATCAGATCTAGGTCACACTTTCCACATTTGTTATGTCTGATATTAGAATGCACCTTCTGTGTATCCTTAATGTTAAGACATCACTGCTCATCACAAGGCCTGTCATGTTTCATTTTGTCTCTACTTTCCGTTAATCCCTGCCTTTCTCTTGGAGGAAATCATTTGTAATGTGCTTGATATATTTTCATAAGCTTAGATGTATTCTTGTGAAAAATATGGGTCAGTTTCTGTGTGTTTTAATTCCATTAGGGTTTTAGAAATTCCGCCTCTGTCCTAGTTGTCTAATCCAACCTTGTTTAGGGACTGATTCATCCTGCATATCTGGCTTATTGCTTGTTATGCTCGTGGCATTTCATAGTGTGACTTACTACATTTTCTTTTAAATCCTTTATTATAAGGATGGACACATAGGTTGCTTCCAGCTCTCTGTTGCCATATACAGCGTCTTTGCATGGATCTTAGCAAGAATTACCCTGAGATATATTTTCATGGGAGGAGTACTTGTGTGCACTTTTAAACTCATTTTTCTCAGTATTGCACAATTTCATTCCACCCACTAATTATGGATCTACAAATAATCCTTCCATTATTCAATAAAGGACACTAAGGCAAGAGGTTAACCATGTCCACAAATAAGATGGCTGTCTATTTTACTTCTTACATCAAAATGAATTCCATAAGGAAAATAGTCAAGATTAAGAATAAATAAATTTATATGAATCCTGGGGGGAAAAATACAAGAATTCATAAGACATATTTCTTCCTCCTCCTCCTCCTCCTCCTCCTCCTCCTTCTTCTTCTGGTTCCTAGATGGCTATTTTACTTCTTACATCAAAATGAATTCCATAAGGAAAATAGTCAAAGATTAAGAATAAATAAATTTATATGAATCCTGGGGGGAAAAATACAAGAATTCATAAGACATATTTCTTCCTCCTCCTCCTCCTCCTTCTTTTTCTTCTTCTGGTTCCTCTATCATCCTTCAATTTGCCTATCTCTCTAGAATCCATTCCTCTCACAAATATCAGACTGATAATTTTTAGAAGACTGATCAATAAGGCACTTCATCTATTTTAAAAAAGTGTCTCATCTTTCCTTTACCCATTCTAGTACCTGCAGATCTCCTGCCAAGGTTTAGAGTAGGCTCTGACTCCTGCCTTCTCTTAAAATGTCTCCAGTACTGATTTCTCTGATACAGGCTGTGCTACAGTTGATTATGACACTCTGTCTTCTGCTGTTTGGGAGCCAAAACCTCACTTTTATTAAGATCTAAGTTTACATGTCAACTTTCCCAGCACCTTTTGTCTATTCACTCTAAAGTACCTACTCAGGCAATGGCTCCTCACTAGATTGGATTTTTTTTAATAGAATTTATTTCTGTTATAAATACAGAATGTATTTGTGTGTTGATTTTTCTGCTCCTCTTCACAAATAAATGCTTAACAAGATTAGAGAGTTTTCTTGACAAACTAATTCCTGTTTTCTTAGAACCTAGAAAAGTTTAAGAAACACACATGCTCACAACAGTTTGCTCAATAAGTAAATAAATGAGTTAAAATATTTTAGTAGAAAGCTTTGTAATTTCATCACAGTTTAGAAATATTTCATAATGTCCTTAGTTGTATTCCTTTAGTTTTAAACATACTTCTCTAGATCCAGTTTAAATCTACAAAGGCATATTGAGAGTCTAAACATCAAACTGTGGCCAACAAAATACTCTCAACATTCATGACCCCTAGACTAGTAACTGCTGTCTCAGAAGTGATGCTCTTCATGCATAGGTCCTGTGGAGGTTAGAAGAAGTTTTCTCCCCACCTTGTTTGCATTGGTTTCCTGTTGTTTTATAGGGATTATATCTCTATCTTGTCTCCTTGATTTCTTCCAAAAACTAAAAGGGTCTTTTCCTATTAATTTTATCTGAGTTTACTGCTGCTGCTTCTGCTGCTGCTAAGTCACTTCAGTCATGTCCAATTCTGTGTGACCCCATAGACTGCAGCCTACCAGGCTTCTCCATCCATGGGATTTTCCAGGCAAGAGTATTGGAGTGAGGTGCCATTGCTTTCTCCGATTTGAGTTTACTAGAGCTAGTTAAATCTTATATTAAATTTATACGAGTTTCAAAATAAGGTATAATTGATAAGCCAAAAAGTTATATTAATTTGAGCTTACTTGCATAATATTTATGCTGATTTGACATGACCAAATGCATTATTTTTTATAATACCAAACAGACAAATTAGCTTATTACTGAGGAAGCAATGGGTACCTCTACATACATATGTGCATATGTGTTTATGTTAGTTTTATGTGTTAACTTGGCTAAATCATGGTATCCTATTTTGAGGCAAACACCAATCTGCATGTTGCAGTGAAGATATATTTTATTTATTTATTCATTTTGCTGGTAGATGACATTATAGAGGCTTAATTTTTTATATTTATTTTTAATTAATTAGTTTAAATTGGAGATTAGTTTACAATATTGTGGTGGCTTCTGACATGAATTACCCATGAGTGTATGTGTGTCTCCCCATTGCAAACATTCCTTTCACCTTCCTTCCCATTCCATCCCTCTGAGTTGTCCCATTGCACCAGCTTTGAATGACCTATTTCATGCATCAAACATGGACAGGTCAACAATTTCACATATGATAATAAACATGTTTTGATGCTATTCTCTCAAATGATCCCACTTTTTTCTTCTCCCACAGAGTCCAAAAGTTTGTTCTTTATACTTGTGTCTCTTTTGTTGGAAGTCATATTTTATATGTGACTACATTTAAATCCATAGATTCTGAATAAAGTGTTTTATCCCTGACTAATGTTGATGGGTTGTTGAGGTCCTTTGATGGACCAGAACCTGGTGGTCCAGAGTTGACGATAAGAAAGTAAAGGAGAAAAAGAGGCTGATATTCCTTGGTTTACACAGAAAGCCAATAAAGCCTCCGCACAGGGCTTGCTCTGTTCACGAAGGCCTCAGGTGCCTAAACTTGGCTAAATCATGGTATCCTGTTTTGAGGCAAACACCAATCTGCATGTTGCAGTGAAGATATATTTTATTTATTTATTCATTTTGCTGGTAGATGACATTATAGAGGCTTAATTTTTTATATTTATTTTTAATTAATTAGTTTAAATTGGAGATTAGTTTACAATATTGTGGTGGCTTCTGACATGAATTACCCATGAGTGTATGTGTGTCTCCCCATTGCAAACATTCCTTTCACCTTCCTTCCCATTCCATCCCTCTGAGTTGTCCCATTGCACCAGCTTTGAATGACCTATTTCATGCATCAAACATGGACAGGTCAACAATTTCACATATGATAATAAACATGTTTCGATGCTATTCTCTCAAATGATCCCACTTTTTTCTTCTCCCACAGAGTCCAAAAGTTTGTTCTTTATACTTGTGTCTCTTTTGTTGGAAGTCATATTTTATATGTGACTACATTTAAATCCATAGATTCTGAATAAAGTGTTTTATCCCTGACTAATGTTGATGGGTTGTTGAGGTCCTTTGATGGACCAGAACCTGGTGGTCCAGAGTTGACGATAAGAAAGTAAAGGAGAAAAAGAGGCTGATATTCCTTGGTTTACACAGAAAGCCAATAAAGCCTCCGCACAGGGCTTGCTCTGTTCACGAAGGCCTCAGGTGCCTTCTTGATGGGCTGAAGGCACAGAGCACCTTCTCGAGAGGGTCTTAGAAGCCCGGGCAGGAAAGTGAACTCAGAGAGCCTCTGCGCTCCAGGGGATCAGCCTGAAAAAGAGAGGGAGAGAGAAAGAGAAAGAGAGAGAGAGAAAGACAGGGGGACCAGAGCTCTGATGGAGCTAAGGTGTTTAAATCAACTTGCTGTGGGCATATATACTGTCTTACAAGGTAGTTAGTCTCAACAAAGATAAAGATTAAAATTCCAGACTTACAAAACATACGCAATCTATATTAAAGATAGAGAGGGTTGTAAACACTTTTACTGTATGATTCAAAAGGAGGAAGAGATTACTTATCACTGAAGAGAGAGAGAGAAAGACAGGGGGACCAGAGCTCTGATGGAGCTAAGGTGTTTAAATCAACTTGCTGTGGGCATATATACTGTCTTACAAGGTAGTTATTCTCAGAAAAGATAAAGATTAAAATTCCAGACTTACAAAACATACGCAATCTATATTAAAGATAGAGAGGGTTGTAAACACTTTTACTGTATGATTCAAAAGGAGGAAGAGGTTACTTATCACTGTATAGAAAAACTAATGAAGGAAATGCCTCGATTCTTCAGCCCCTGGGAGAGGCCTGTCTCTCCTCTTAAATCCTGATATTCAGGAATTAATAAGTAGCAAAGAATTCCTGACAGATCCGAAACAGCACACAGGAAGCCTCCTGTTAAATATTTCCTGGCAACTTCCCTTATTTTATTATATTTATTAAAAAAAAAAAAAGATCTTGACCAAATGAGTTTGTTTAGTATTAACCAACCTTATAGAAAGGCAATGGTAAACAATAAATGTAATTATCAAGAAAATCACCAAAGTTATAGTTCCAGACCCAATACTGTGGGTAATACTCTGAAACCATCCTCATTGGTCTATTTGTTCAGCTAAAATTTCCAAATTAGGGGAAGAGGGTAGATTTTTAGAAAAAGTTTTAAAAATTTTCTTTTGCCGCAATTCTACATTCAGAGAGGCATTATCATGTATATTTCATAAATGAAATTTGATTTATTACCAGTTTTAGGCACTATGATTAAATGGAACAGGAGTAACACAAAATTAAGTAGCTTAAAGAGGAGTTAAGACAAGTATATAGTTTGCAATTAATACAAGTAACAGAATGTAAAAGTCTTATTAAATTATAAATTTTCTATGGTTATAACAAAAGGAAGTGGGAAGTGGGACATAGGCCTGTATAAAATATGACTGATTATAGCAAAAGAAATAGTTACTATGACCACGACTGGTCCCTATGAAATGTCAGGTCCAAGTTTTAAGTTCCTCCATGAACTGGTGCTCACAGCAAAT
>SJYC01148622.1:0-17829 GCA_006408675.1 Madoqua kirkii
TTTTTTTTTTTTTTTTTTTTTGGTCTTCTTCTGGGACTGCCCTGATTCGAATATCAGGGCATTTAACACTGTCCTGGAAATATCTGAGATTGTCCTTATTTATTTTAATTCATTTTTCATTTGTCCTCTCATCCTTTTATTTCTACTATTCTATCTTCTACTTCACTAATTCTATCTTCTGCCTCCATTATTCTATTTGTTCCCTCCAGAATGTTTTTGATCTCATTTGTTGCATTATTCTTTATATATCTACTCTTTTTTAATTTCTTCTAGGTCCTTGTTAACCTTTCTTTTTAAACCTTTCTTGCATCTTCTCAATCCTTATCTCCAGGCTATTTATATATGATTCCATCTTGGTTTCAAGATTTTGGATCATTTTCACTATCATTATTCAGAATTCTTTATCAGGTAGATTCCCCATCCTCTTCCTCTTTTGTTTGGTTTAGTGGGCATTTATCCTGTTCTTTTACCTACTGGGTATTCCTCTGTTTCATCATCCTGTTTATATTGCTGTGTTTGGGGTGGCCTTCCTGTATTCTGGCAGTTTGTGGAGTTCTCTTTATTGTGGAGTTTCTTCACTGTGGATGGGGTTGTACAGTTGGCTTGTCAAGATTTCCTGATTAGGGAAGCTCCTGTTGGTATTCTGGTGAGTGGAGCTGGATTTCTTCTCTCTGGAGAGCAATGAAATGTCCAGTAATGAGTTATGAGATTTCAATGGTTTGGAGTGACTTTGGGCATCCTGTATATTGAAGCTCAAGGCTGTGTTCCTGTATTGCTGGAAAATTTGCATGGTATGTCTTGCTCTGTAACTTGTTGGCCCTTGGGTGGTGATTGGTTTCAGTGTAGGCATGGATGCATTTGATAAGCTCCTGTCAATTAATGTTCCATGGAGTCAGGAGTTCTATCGTGTTTTCAAGCTTTGGACTTAAGCCTCCTGCTTCTGGTTTTCAGTCTTATTTTTATAGTAGTCTCAAGACCTTTCCATCTCCTTTTGAAGACAATGGACTGCTTTTCTGGGTGCCTGATGTCCTCTGCCAGCATTCAGAAGTTGGTTTGTGGAATTTATTTAGTATTTAAATGTTCTTTTGATGAATTTTTTGGGGAGAAAGTGGTCTCCCTGTCCTATTCCTTTAACATCTTAGGCCTGCCTCTATTATATTATTTGCATTTGAAGATGGAGAAGCTCTATATAGTCAACAAAAAAAAAAAAAAAAAAAAGCAGGAGCTGGCTGTGGCTTAGATTTTGAATTATTTCAAATTTTATAATAATTTATAATATTTTAAATATACTAACTAAATATAATTATAATTTTAATTATAAAATTAAATATAATGGTATTATAATAATTTATATTGTTTATAATATATAATTTATAATAATTTTGAATTATTTAAAAATTCACATAAATTTATGAAAGTAGGGAAAACCACTAGACCATTCAATTATGACCTAAATGAAATCCCTTATGGTTACACAGTGGAAGTGACAAATAGATGCAAGAGATTAGACCTAATAGATTACAGTGCCTGAGCAATAATGGACAAAATTTCATAAGATTGTACAGGAGAAGGTGACCAAAGCCATCCTTAGAAGTAGAAATGCAAAAAGCCAAAATGGCCATCTAAGGAGGCCTTACAAATAGCTGAGAAAAGAAGAGAAGCAAAAGACAAAGAAGAAAATTAAAGACATACCCATCTGAATGCAGAGTTCCAACGAATAGCAAGGAGAGATAAGAAAGCCTTCCTAAGAGAACAGTACAAAGAAATAGAGGAAAATTATAGAATGGGAAAGGCTAGAGATCTCTGCAAAAATTAGAAATATCAAGGGGTTATTTCACACAAAGATGGTTACAATAAAGGAAAAAAGTGGTATGGGCCTAATAGGAGTAGAAGATATCAAGAAAATGTGGCAAGAATACACAGAGGAACTCTATAAAAAGATCTCAGTGACCTAGGTAACCATGATGGTGTGATCGCTTATCTAGAGACAGACATCCAAACTTGACTTGGAATGTAAAGTCAAGTGGCCTTAGGAAATATCACTATGAATAAAGGTAGTGAAGTTTATGGAATTCCAGTTGAGGTATTTGAAGTCCTAAAGTATGATCCTGTTAAAGGGCTGCTGCTTGCAATGCAGAATACCTGGGTTCTATCCCTGGGTCAGGAAGCTGCCCTGGAGAAGGAAATGACAACCCACTCCAGTACTCTTGCCTAGAAAATTCCATGGATGGAGCAACCTGGTCGGCTACAGTCCGTAGGATTGCAAAAAGTTGGGACTGAGGAACTTTACTGGTTAAATAAAAGCCTGCACTCAGTATGCCTACAAATTTGGAAAGCTCAGCAGTTGTCACAGGACTGAAAAAGGTCAAATTGAATTCCCATCCCAAAGGAGGGCAATATCAAAAGAATGTTCAAACTACCACATGATTGCACTCATTTCACATGATAGGAAAGTAGTTTTCAAAATTCTCCAAGCTATTGAGAGAGTCAATTCTTAAGTAGCTTGTTAAGAAGTCTGGGGTCCCCAAGGAAGAGGAAGGGGTCTGAGGCTCTCAAGGAAGAGAAAAGGACAAATGCTTGTTTGTTTGTTTGGTTTTCTATATTGCTTTGTCTTAGTCAGTATAATAATTTATCTTGTATTAAGGACTATTTCTCCTTAACAAAAATCTTATGACTAATCTTATTATCTTGTTCTGTTGTGGGAGTGGATATGATTAAAGCATATAAGGCCTTGATAAGATTAACAAGTGGGGCACTTTTCATCCCCCTTCTTGTCTATGTCAGAAGCTTTTGACCTTTTTATACTTTAATAAAATGCTGCTACACAAAAGTTCTTGTGCAATCAAGCCTGGTCCCTGGTCCTGAAGCTAAATCTTTGGAGATCACAAATCTGACATCCTTCACCATAAGCTATCACTAGGCTTCAGCAGTACATGAACTGAAAACGTCTAGATGTTCAAGCTGAATTTAGAAAAAGCAGGGGAACCAGAGATAAAATTGCCAACATCCATTGGGTCATAGAAAAAGGAAGAGAATTCCAGAAGAACGTTTGCTTTTGCTAAAGTTGTTGACTGTGTGGATCACAACAACCTGTTGAAATTTTTTCAAGAGATGGGAATATCAGACCACCTTACTAATCTCCTGAGAAATCTGTATGCAGGTCAAGAAGCAACAGTTAGAACCAGAAATGAAACAATGGACTGGTTCAAATTGGGAAAGGAGAATTTCGAGGCTGTAAAATGTTGTCCTGCTCATTTAACTTTTACGAAAACTATATCATGTGAAATGTCAGGCTTGATGAAGCACAAGCTGGAATCAAGACTGTTGGAAGAATTATCAATAACTTCAGGTATGCAGATGTACTACCTTTATGGCAGAAAGTGAAGAGGAACTAAAGAGCCACTTGATGAAGGTGAAAGAGGGAAGTGAAAAAACTGGCTTAAAACTCAAATTAAAAACAACAACAACAACAACAAACTAAGATCATGGTATCTGTTACTATCACTTCATGACAAACAGATTAGGAAGCAATGAAATATTTATTGGGCTCAGAAATCACTGCAGCCATAAAATTAAAAGATGCTTGCTCCTTGTAAGAAAATCTATGACAAACTTAAACAGTACACTAAAAAGCAGAGACATCACTTTATCAATAAAGATCAAAAAAGTCAGAGCTATTGTTTTTCCAGTAGTCATGTATGAATGTGAGATATGGACCATAAAGAAGACTGAGCACTGAATAACTGATGCTTTTGAAGTGTGGTGTTGGAGAAGACTTTTGAGAGTCCCTTGGACTGCAAGGAGATCAAACGAGTTAATCCTAAAGGGAATCAATTCTGATATTATTTGGAAGGATTGATGCTGAAGCTAAAGCACAAATAATTTGGCCACCGGATGAGAAGAGCTGACTCATTAGAAAAAAACACGATGCTGGGAAAAATTGAAGGCAGAAGGAGAAGGGGAAAACAGAGGACTGGATGGTTGGATGGCATCACTGACTCATTGGAATGAGTTTGGGGAAGCTCCAGGAGATGGTAAAGGACAGGAAACCTGGCATGCTGTAGTTCATGTGGTTACAAAGAGTCAGACATGACTAGGTGACGACAACATCAGCAGTGTTTCTAAAACCATAGACATTAGAGAGTATCTGCTATATAATCATGAAAGGTTTGGAATCAAAATTCCAACAGACCTCTTTCAGATATCTTGGAAAATCTGTTTCATTAAGTAGCATTTAATTCAATTCGGGGAATCTTTACTTTCAAGCCATCAGGTGAAGTGTTCGTCCAGTCAGACCTGCATACTTTCTTTACATGTGTCACATGAATCTAAGAATGTATTTACTGGAGTTCAGTGGTACAGGCATTGGTTAGAATAACTTGATAGGAGGTTTTCTGATAAGAATGAAAAAGCATTTTCTGGAAATGTCTAATTCAAAAGATAAAGCTTCTGGTTACATGGTGCTTATGTAAGGTCTTTATCGCCCAAGAGGATAGTGCAAAAACATACCTCTACTAAAGCATGACTATTTTTAATAGAAGGAATTAGAACTTTGCAATAGTGGAACATGTCCTTTTATCAGTTGTAGATCAAAAGAGGCATGAACCAAGGGCATTGAGTGTCTTGTGACTATCTCATAAGATGAAGTTTTATGAAGTCCAGGAGTGTATCTGAAATTTAGAAGGACCAAAGGCAACATTTTGGCCAAAGTAGGTCCTCTTTCACTTTTGCCAATTGAGTCTCAACAATGTTGCTACTGTGTTTAACTAAAATAGGGGATTCAGTTTGGGAAGATCATATAAAGTGTAGTAAAACAAACCAAACAGAAGAGATTTATCAAAGCACTTAGCCAGTTAAGTGGGTTCCTCCATTATCATGAAGTTCAAGAGGCATTCCCCAACTTAAGGTAGTGTTTTCCAAAAGGAATTTATTCCTAGAAGAAGCACTAGTCTGGCTGCAAGGGAAGGCTTTAGACCAATGAAAAAGTACAGATCATGACTAAAATATATATATGTCCACTAGGAAGAGGAAATTATATGAAATTTATTTCCCAGGCATCAATTGGCCTATTCAACAGTTTAAAATGTCTAGAGCAATACGAGTTTACATGGGTTGTATTTGGATAAGTGGGGCAAGTGAAGGAAGTGCTTTTTATGGCCTGGTTACTGTTTTCCCACCAATATTGATTGATGGTGGTTATACTTTTCTCAATAAACCAGTAGCTTAATGCATGTATAAAGTTGAAGAGTGGGAGTTTTTGAGTCTCTGGTATTTGGTCAGAGTGGTTATTTGGTCCATGGCAGAACTTTCTCTTTTTTTATCAGACCAGTAATTACAAATCTTATTTTTATTTTTCTGAGCCAATGTTAGACTACTCTAACCAGTTTTCCTAAGTTATTATTTGAAGAAAGAGCCCTTTGCGGCACAATAGAAGTTTGGCTGCAGTTTGTCTCTGTAATGGCAGCATTCCCTGTAGATATAACAGTAATTTTCCTTAGCTTCCAGAAAGTCAAGTTTAGTGTGTCTAGAATCTTAATAGCTACAGTGTCTGGTAAAAGTACCACCTTTGGTAATTCCTGAGCATAGGAAACATTCAAAATTTTATTTTCCCTGGAAGTTAGTAATTCAGGTTGCTTCTACAACATTCTGAAATTATGAGCTACTCTGAAAGTTTAGCTACTATCAGGATAAATATTTGTAGCTTTGTTCTTGTCTAAAGTACAAACTTGTGTAAGAGTGTGTGATTTAGACTGGTTGGCTGAGGAATCCATTACTAAAGATACTGCCTTGACAAAATCAAAATAATATTTTAATAGCACCTCCAGCATGGCATCCAGTATTATTGCCTTTTAAATAAGAACCTCCAGTGAGAAGTCAGTGGAATCTGCTGTAGATCCCAGCAAGGAGTCAGGAGTTGGTTCATCAGCAAGAAGAAGTCATGAAAAGACTCCACATGTAATGGAGGAGAGAAGCGTGGCCACGTGAAGATGCTTATAATACAAAATAATTATGTGAAAAGCAATTAGCAGAATAACTTTATAGGAGGTGAAGTAGCTAGCTGAGAATCATTGAGTGTTATGTGAATTCTGGAGGGCTCTGCTTTGTTAGGTACAGGAATGATTTAAAGACGCTACCACAACAATATTCTTGGTGACCTTAACTAAAAAAGCAGCGGCTGCAAAGACTCTAAGGCAAGACAATCTCCTGTGTCACATGATCCAGTTACTGGTTGAAGGATCTTTTGGGTAAGGAGACTTATTCCTTGTATAAGGGAATATACTTATTCATTCTCCTGATATGAATAAGCAGCCCAATGGCATTCCCTTCCTTTTTGTATACAACAAAGAAAAGGGGAATCTGATAATTGGGAAGACCAATAACAGGTAGGTTCTTTAAATTCTTCTTTAAGACTATGAATTGTATGCTATCCAGATTTCCTCATTAAATTGGGTTGGATTTTTTATTGTTGAATAAAACATAGAGAGGTTTGATCATAAGAAAGAGTTTTGAAACACATTTTAGACAATAACCAGCTAACCAAAGAAAACTTTCCCTTTGGCACTTAATTTTGGGTTTTGGAAAACTTAAGACACTTTACAATCTTTATGAACTTGGCATATTACTTGATTCGATATAAAATATCCTAAATTTAAAACCTGGGTTTGGGTGATTGCAATTTTTCTTTGGCAGCCTTATGTCCCTTTAAGTCTAAAATCTTTTAGCAAATGAATGCTATCTTCACATGAAGAGGCTTGAAAAGGGGAGCAAAGAAGCAAATCATCCATCCACACTTGGTAGTTACCATCTACACAGAGGTGGCGAAGAAACTCCAGGGAATTTTATGTCATCCAAATCAAACCTCAGGATTTGGGAGAAATAAGAAGTCTCAGTACAACTATGAGGTGTTTCCACATGAATTGTTTTTCTTCTCAAGTGAAGGCAAAACACAGTTGACTATCTTTATCAACTGCAATACTAAAGAAGACACACCAAAAATCAATTACAGTGAAGAATTTTCTACTTGAAATGGGAATAGAGGTAATACAAGAGGTTAGAAACAACTAGGTGTCAAAAGGTGACAATGTTGTTTATTCCTCAGAGCTTTTGGAGAAACGGGAGTTTTGCAGAGGCTAGTACAGAGACGATGAGCCTTGTGATAGTCTATTATTGGTTTCATGTACTGAAAGACATCTTTAGTTATGGGAATTGATTAATTGTGGAAAGATGCCTTCTCAGGCCCACTTGAATCATGATAGGAGGTATACTGTGAATTTTATCAAATGACTCTGAGATTTTGTCCAAGAAAAGTGAAAGCTGAGTCAATAAGACCAAAGATTAATGCTTCCAGAAGCAATTCTAGTCCTGTCAGAGATAGAATAAAAGATGTCAAAGAGTCATTTATTATCTGGTGGGTTATGTTGATGACTATTATAAAATTCCAGGATTAATTACCTTTTTTGAGAGAAGGAAATGTAAGCATGCTTGTTCTCTAAGAAGTTTTAGCCTAATAAAAGGTTATGGTGGAAAAATTAGAAAGAATGTGTCTCTCAAAAGAACTGGAGAAAAGAGAGAGAGAGAGAAAAAAAAAAAATTGGAAACAGGAGCATCTTGAGGCTCACTAAAGATCAATCCCCATGATTTCAGCAGTTTTAATAATCTGAGGTGGAGCTCTTTCATGGTAGTGGGATTAAGCACTGACAGTGTGGCTTCAGTCAGTCTGAACTGGAAGAGAATAATTCTGAATGCAGAGAAATTTTTTTTTTCAAGCTGTCTAAGGGGAAATATTGGGAAAAGCACTTAGATTTCCTCCAAGTCTCATCACTGAGAGTTGAGAAGACATCCTGGCTAGAAGGCTGGATCATCGAAAAGCAAGAGAGTTCCAGAAAAATATCTACTTTTGCTTTATTGACTATGCCAAAGCCTTTGACTGTGTGGATCACAATAAACTGTGGAAAATTCTGAAAGAGATGGGAATACCAGACCACTTGACCTGCTACTTGAGAAACCTGTATGCAGGTCAGGAAGCAACAGTTAGAACTGGACAGGAAACAACAGACTGGCTCCAAATAGGAAGAGGAGTATGTCAAGGCTGTATGTTGTCACCCTGCTTATTTAAATTGTATGCAGAGTACATCATGAGAAATGCTGGACTGGAAGAAGCACAAGCTGGAATAAGGATTGCTGGGAGAAATATCAATAACCTCAGATATGCAGATAACACAAACCTTATGACAGAAACTGAAGAGGGACTAAAAAGCCTCTTGATGAAAGTGAAAGAGGAGAGCGAAAAAGTTGGCTTAAAGCTCAACATTCAGAAAACGAAGATCATGGCATCTGGTCCCATCACTTCATGGGAAATAGATGGGGAAACAGTGGAAACAGTGTCAGAATTTATTCTGGGGGGCCCCAAAATCACTGCAGATGGTGACTGCATTCACAAAATTAAAATACACTTTCTCCTTGGAAGGAAAGTTATGACCAAACCTAGACAGCATATTGAAAAGCAGAGACATTACTTTGCCAACGAAGGTCCGTCTAGTCAAAGCTACGTTTTTTCTAGTAGCAATGAATGGTTGTGAGCTTTGGACTGTGAAGGCTGAGCGCCGAAGAATTGATGCTTTTGAACTGTGGTGTTGGAGAAGACTCTTGAGGGTCCCTTGGACTGCAAGGAGATCCAACCAGTCCATTCTAAAGGAGATCAATCTTGGCTGTTCTTTGGAAGGAATGATGCTAAATCTGAAATTCCAGTACTTTGGCCACCTCGTGTGAAGAGTTGACTCATTGGAAAAGTCTCTGATGCTGGGAGAGATTGGGGGCAGGAGGAAAATGGGATGACAGAGGATGAGATTGCTGGATGACATCACCAACTTGAACGTGAGTTTGAGTGAACTTTGGGAGCTGGTGATGGACAGAGAGGCCTGGCTTGTTGCAATTCCTGAGGTCACAAAGAGTTGGACATGACTGAGGAACTGAACTGTAGTGAACTGACTGAGAAGGCTGAAGGTGTCCAAATCACTTAAATTTGTTAAAAATCCCTTTTCAGTGACCTGACTCTTTGTAACCATAGCAGAAACAAGAAGGAGTTTTGTTTCACTTAGGAGGCTTCATCTGATGGTGTTGAATATTAAGAAGTTTGATGACTTTCATTGGCGGTGTTTCATCCAGAGTGTGAGAAAAGTTTGGGATGGACAGTTTCCCATTCCCCTCTGGCTTTCTTTATCAAAAGGGGGAAGGCCTTTGTTCAGCCCATTAATAAACACAGAGTTAAAAGCCACAAAAATGGAATCAATATGTAAAGGAAGAAAAGGAAGACCAGAATTTTCTATTTTATTTTTTTAATTTGCTTTGGTCTTGCCGTGTGAGACTTGTTCCCTGCCCAGTGACTGAACTTACACCTTGGCAGTGAAAATGTGGGGCCCTAACTTCTGGACTACCAAGTATTTCTCCCTCAAAATTTTCTTTAAAAACAATGTGAAGTCAATTTTAATAGCAGTGAACTAGTTTATTAAATTTTTGTGTGAAAGCCTGAATCAACAGAATGTGGAAGAGCCCTAGGGATCAGCCTGATAATATCCTTATTGACCATTGCTCAAGCCTAATAATATAACAAATTAGTAGACTGATTCTAGAGACTATCTCAGTTAGTAGTTTTTATTTAATGTTGTGTCTGGCCTTCACAGACAATTTCTGTGGGTCAGTCACTCAGTTTTGTCCTACTCTTTGTAACCTCATAGACTGTAGCCCCCTGCTCCTCTGTTCATGGAATTCTCCAGGCCAGAATACTGGAGCGGGTAGCTGTTCTCTTCTCCAGGGGATCTTCCCAATCCAGGGATTGAACCTATGTCTCTCTCATTGCAGAATTCTTTACCATCTGAGCCAGCAGGGAAGCTCAGACAATTAGCATGGGGTGGGAGGATGTTAAGGATATATTGCAGGTTATGTAGTACAGAAAGTAAGGACACGTATATGGTTCCAGAGGTGGAGTCTGACCATAAGGATCCTGGGGAGAGGAAGATGGTGTCACATTGGAAGCCTGAGATGAAAATCCAAAGAAAAAGAGCCTGAGACTTTGTTAGCCATTTCATCTTTCACTAATTACTTGTCTGCCTTTGTTAATCTTAAGATCTTGTTTTTCAGAAAGGTAACTTTAGACTCCTGATAATTTGGGGAAGGTTCAAAGTACCAATTAAAATAAGCATTTCACTCAGTTCTGAAATTTTTTCAGCTATTGTAGTCCTTTTCAGTTTTAAGAAAATTAAATTTGAAGATTTCAAAAGTTCCTCATGATGGCCACTGATACTCTAAATTGTTTTTGCTCAGGTCAGTCTAACTAAAGTTAGAAATTTGAATAAAAACAAACACAATTTTAAGCTTAAAGTAAGACACAGTTCCTGTGTGGAGTGGGAAGAATGGGGGCTTCAAAATATTTAAATAACTGGAATTCCATTTATTAGAGTCTTTTCCTCCTGAGTAAAGAATAATTTTCAAACAGCCTACAGCACACATGGTTTAATTCAAACAGCTGGCAAACAAATCCCAGCAAGTCCAAAGGAGAGATCTTGGTCCCAGTGGAGTCAGGCTGAAAGCTTTCTCTCCCCCCCCCCCCCTTTTTTTTTTTTTTGGCCAGTCTCCAGAAGACAGCCTTTCCAAAAGAATCAGCTGAAAGCTGAAAAGCCTGGCACTGTTTCAGAGAAACAGCTCATCTTCCCACAGGAATCTGTTGAAGACTAGCCAGTTTTAGGATAAGCAGCTCGTGTTCTGAAGGAAACAGGATGAAGTTTAGCTAGCTTCAGTGAAACAGTCTGGTCTCAAATCAGACCAATGTGCCAAATGAGTACTCACATGGAGAATAAAGCTTTAACCAAAAAGAAGAAACCTTTAAATAGATCTTGAATAAAACTTGCTGTTACTGCTGCTGCTAAGTCGCTTTAGTCATGTCCGACTCTGTGAGACCCCACAGATGGCAGCCCACCAGGCTCTGCCGTCCCTGGGTTTCTCCAGGCAAGAACACTGGAGTGAGTTGCCATTTAACTTGGAGAACTTCAAAAACCAAAGATAATGTGAGCTTTGTTGTATTCAGTTCAGTTCAGTCCAGTAGCTCAGTCATGTCCGACTCTTTGCTACCCCATGAGTTGCAGCACGCCAGGCCTCCCTGTCCATCACCATCTCCCGGAGTTCACTTAGACTCACATTCATTGAGTCAGTGATGCCATCCAGCCATCTCATCCTCTGTCGTCCCCTTCTCCTCCTGCCTCCAATCCTTCCCAGAAGCAGAGTCTTTTCTAATGAGTCAACTCTTCGCATGAGGTGGCCAAAGTACTGGAGTTTCAGCTTTAGCGGCATTCCCTCCAAAGAAATCCTAGGGCTGATCTCCTTTACAATAGACTGGTTGGATCTCCTTGCAGTCCAAGAGACTCTCAAGAGTCTTCTCCAACACCACAGTTCAAAAGCATCAATTCTTCAATGCTCAGCCTTCTTCACAGTCCAACTCTCACATCCATACATGACCACAGGAAAAACCATAGCCTTGACTAGACAGACCTTCGTTGGCAAAGTAATGCCTCTGCTTTTGAATATACTATCTAGGTTGGTCATAACTTTTTTTCCAAGGAGTGAATGTCACCTAATTTCATGGCTGCAGTCACCATCTGCAGTGATTTTGGAGCCCCCCAAAAAATAAAGTCTGACACTGTTTCCATTGTTTCTCCATCTATTTCCCATGAAGTGATGGGACCGGATGCCATGGTCTTTGTTTTCTGAATGTTGAGCTTTAAACCAACTTTTTCACTTTCTTCTTTCACTTTCATCAAGAAGCTCTTTAGTTCTTCTTCACTTTCTGCCATATGGGTGGTATCATCTGCATATCTGAGGTTATTGATATTTCTCCCGGCATCTTGATTCCAGCTTGTGTTTCTTCTAGTCCTGCATTTCTCATGATGTATTCTGCATATATACTCAAACTCCAGGGTTGACAAGAAAAGCAGTAAATACCAATGGGCTCCATTGTGGGGATCACACTCGTTTGCTCACCGAAGCAAGAGATGTTCAGGCTTTTCTCGGGTCCTAGTGCAGGACAGCAAAATACTGACTTGAAATGAACAGACTGACAGATCTCTCCAGCAAGATGGACTTATTCAGAATCAGCAGAGAGTGGCAAGTTGAAATCTGGAATCATGGTGAACCAGGTATTAAGTCCCAAACAGCAAAGGGAAGGAGAAGGCTTTTATAGAGAGGAAAGGAAGGTTGTGCGAGGGCTCTAGTACACAAAGAATCTATGGTTTGTCCCTGGCTGAGTCCTCGCCAAGAATGCTTTTCACTGACTCAGCTGTCATCACAGGGCATGAGAGCTTCCCTTGGGGTCTCCAAGATCTACTTAACTGATATTTCTGTTTATTTTTTGAAATTATAATCATCAAGAAGATAGGCATCTTTGTTTTCTTCACTGTTGTGCAATTGTTTAGCGCAGTATGTGGAATTTAGTAGGTGCTTGATATATGTGTGTGTGTGTATATATATATATAAATTACTGTGGGGAAGGAAATGGCAACTCACTCCAGTACTCTTGCCTGGAGAATCCCATGAGCAGAGGAGCCTGGTGGCTTACAGTCCATGGGGTCACAAGAGTAGGACAGTTTAGTGACTAAAGGACCACCACCACCATATATTGCTGGATAAGTAAATGAAAGAATGATGATTGTAAGTTTTATAAACTGAAATATAGAAAAATTGAGTTATTTATTGGAAGGGAAAGAATATGGGAAAAGCAATTTTGAGATGGAGTAGGAAAGAGGCTCAAGCATTAGTTCTTGGCTTTTTAAGTTTGATAAAACTTGCTAAACTGTCAAACGATGAAGCTGTGAAAACAAATATTGTCATTTGGGGGTCAAAGAAAGGATTCAACTATTGATATAAATTTAAGAGTTATTTTAATGGAGATCATCTATGAAGCTCTGAGAATAAATGAAAATTTAATTTATACATTACAGCAACATTTTAAATGAAGAATAAGAAAACAAAAATACAAAGAAGTGGGAGGGAGAAAGAGTGGAGTCACAAAAGGCAGAATAAGAAGGCATTTTAAGAAGTAGAATTTGTGATATATGCTGCATATAGATGTGAGAACACTGGACAACAGTCATTGTGATCATCCTGCAGAGCTGCAGAAAGGGTCAGAATTCCATCCTGGCCCAGCAATCAAAAGAAGCACAATTCAATACTTCAATGCTGCTCCGTTCTTGCATCTATGGGACTCTATACTTTATGTCCCCAAGCATATGTGGTAAGGTGTGGTAAGGAAGACAAGTCTTAAAATTCTTATTTATTTGTCTGGTTGTGCCAGATGTGAGGTATGAGGAATCTTCAGTCTTTATTGTGACATATGAGTTTTTTAGTGTTAGTCACTCAGTCATGCCCGACTCTGCAATTCCATGTATTGCAGCTCTCCAGGCCCCTTTGTCCATGAGATTTTCCAGGCAAGGATACTGGAGTGGGTTGCCATTTCCTTCTCCAGGAGATCTTCCCAACCCAGGGATCGAACCTGAGTCTCTTGCACTGTAGGCAGATTCTTTACCAGCTGAGCTACAAGGGAAACCCCATGGGATCTTAAGTTGTAGCATAAAATTTTTGAGAGTAAGATCAGAGTGGCTTTCTATTCTCTGTCTCCTAAGTTTTAAAAGGAAACTATTTTATTTCTCATCTCTTTCAGCCTGAAAGTCAGGGAAAATATTCTTTCTCAATATAACTTTTTCCAAGTATTGTATTCTTATTAATAAGCTGAGGTTTTTGTACTCAAAATCCCAAGATAACTGCCATTAATTACTTAGTTTCCCTGGATATTCCATGTAAGAGTGACTGGGATTGGTACAGTCACAGTTTTACATCTTGTTAATATAATACCTGGGAAAACTAAGCCATCTTCCCACAATCATGTGGTCCATGGATCTGTGGACCCAAAATCTATTTTTTCACCCCAGTATTATCCTCCTCCCAGATTATCTTGAATAATCATATCTGAAAGAAAAAAAAAAAAAAAACTTTCACACATGGGGAATTTTTGTGGCTGCCCGGAAGAATAATCATCTGATTGTGACTTCTCCTCACAGTGTCTATTTTACAAAAGCAGAAGGGCAGAGTCATTAAGAACTTGGCTTTGGAGCTGTAAATCCAAAACTCAAGCCTAGCTCTTGTAATTACTATTTTGTGATTTCAGGCAAATTATAGATTTTTCATTTTTACAAATTTGATGCCATAGTAGTACCTAGATTTGAGGACTGTGAAGAGGGTTAAACAGGCAAAAGCATAGAAAAGGCACTTAGCACGTAGCCAACATTCAGTGTATATTAACTGGGATGATGCCAAATGATTTTATGGTTTCTTTACAGTGTAAGATGAAGGCACATCTCTACTGTCTGTTTTTTTTGTGTCCTCATCTACTCTTTCAGCCTGTATTTCTGCAAATATTGGCTGAAAAAAGCAAATCCCCCACCCCACCCCTCACCCCCTCCCCAGACCACAGACACACTTAAAATACAGGCAAACATTTGCCAAACAGACACAGGGGAAACACAAGAAATAAGGCTCCACCCACAACAAAATAGGTCTTTTACAATATTAGGGATCCCTTGCCTTTCTTAAAGGGCTTCCCAAATAGTTCAGTGGTAAAAATTCCTCCTGTCAGTGCAAGAGATACAAAAGCTATGGGTTTGATCTGTGGGTCAGGGAGATGCCCTGGAGTAGGAAATAATATCCCACTTCTGTATTTTTGCCTGGAAATTTCATGGACTGGGGAGCCTGGTGGGCTACAGCTTATGGGATGGCAGAGTTGGACACGACTGAGTGACTGAGCACACAGTTCTTTCTTATATGTCTCAAACAATGCTAAGAGCTAAAACAATAGTGCTTCCCCTTGTTCAAAGGTCTCAAAAATATTTAAATATATATATTTTAATTGTCAGCTACAGAAATGCATTCCAGAAAGTGATGATATTTGATTGCTCTGAAAGTTTTATTCTCTGAAACTTTTTGACTAGTAATTATAATTTGATCTACCTCTGGAGATCTTCTCTTTGACACTGTTAATCCCTTGAGTTAACTATCTTGGTCTCCTCTTTTTTAACACTTGAAAGACCATTTTTAAATCTCCCTTATGCTCCCACTCTCTTCCTAAAATAACTTTTTTAAAGATGTCCAGCATTCTCCTTATGACCACTTCAAAAGGCCCTATATGTCTCTCTTTCTCTAATATCTAGGATAGAATTTTAGTTCTCCATTTTATTAGTTGTAAGACTTTGGTCAAACTATTGCAATTTTGTGAATCTCAGATTTTTACTTCTCAGAATTGTTTTAAAATATATCTGAAAACACCCAATAAAACACCAATAAAAAATGATATTCCTTTTTCAATATGTTTATCCTGCCTTCCTTCCTTTGACTCAAATCTTTTGGCTCTGAATTCCTCCTTGAGAATATATTCCTTTGGCTTCTCAGACTCTACACCCTCCAACCAACTCCCTTGCCTGTCTTTCACTGCTCCAGCCTTGTTTTTGTATATAAAGTGAAGTGAATTCACTTATAATGACACCATATGACTAACCCTCAGTTTTTCCCATTCTCTCTCCTATTGACCTATTCCACTATATTGATAATCTAGGTCTGTAATTTCAAATTTTATCTGGCTCAAATGAATATTTTCATCTTGATACAAAATTAATTCATTTTTGTCATTTACACAGAAGCCTTAATCAAGTCTTTTTTGAGTCTTTTCTTGCCATGAATCCAAGCATAACTATGACAAAGCATGTCATTATTTGATTAGTATTAAATATTGAAGAGCATTTTGAACTGGTTATTGTTCCAAAATCTTAGCATCAAATTAATTTTACATTAAAGAATAGCTCTGATCAGGTCACTCTCCATATCAAAAATGGTCATTGTCTTGTACAATGTAACACTGCCTGTGGTATTACTTAATCATCTTCTTAATTTTTTTAAAATTTTATTAAACAATAGATAAATGCTATCATGTTTATAGATTAAGAGAATATAATGAAGTGAGTATTTCCTCTCATTTTTCAAATGAATGTCAGGAAGATTAAGCAGACTATGTAAGAACACAGGACTTTTCATTCATTCTTTGGAATTACATACTTTAAAATCTGTGCTCTCTTTACAGTATTATATCACTTCCAAGACAAAACTGGCTTCTGCTTCCAAGGTCCATAAACTGTAACTACTTTGTCATCCATCTTTGAATCTTGTTTAAGTTATATTGTCCACTCATCCCAAATATTATTACCATACCAACCTGTGTAAACAACTTTCTGGAAAAAGAAAAAAGAAAACTTGTAGAGGCAGACACAGAAACAGAGCAATGCACAGGGATGCATGTCTCTTTTGTAGACTTGGGAATTTATGGATGTAAATTATAACTTGATAAATACGGCTTTTCAAAAACTACCTACAGCATCATTTTATAAGTGAGGTTCTCCAGAGAAACAGAACCACTAAAATATTATATATATATTTTTGTTCAGTCATTAAGTCATGTCTGACTCTTATTACTCCATTGGCTGTAGCCCTCTAGGCTCGTCTGTCCATGATCATATACATGTATGTTTCGATTTACTATAAGTAACAGGTTCTTTCCACTTAAAGAAGGTGACAGACTCCAGGATCTGCAGAGTGAGTTGGAAAGTTAGGAACCAGGAAGCTGAGAGTGTGTTTCCATTCAGAATCCAAAGGCCTAAGCAGCAGGTGAGCTAATGGAGTGGTTTCAGTCTGAAGAAAGGCAGATGACAGACCCAAAAGAGCAATATTTCAGTTTGAGCCCAAACTCAGGAGAAAGTCACTTACCCAATTCAGAGGCAGTTAGGCAGAAGAATTATTTTACTCAGGAGAGGGTAGGCCTTTTTAATTTATTTAGGCCACTAGCTGATTGGATTATCCCCAATCTCATTCAGGAGAATAATCCTCAGTCTACTTGTTTAAATGTTAATCTCACCTGAAAACATCAAGAACAATGCTTGACTAAATATGTGGACATTCTGAAGCCCAATTAAGCTGACACATAGAATTAACCATCACAACCATCCATACTCATATCCCTTAAAATTTGTGTTACTGACTTCAACATGTAAAAATACAATACTTATCCATATATCAATAATCATGTCATTTAGGAAGAAAATTTCAATGAAGATATGATTATGTAAACATTCTCATTAATATAAGAAAGAGGTTTGGAAACATTTGTGTATCTTAAAATAAAAAAAAAGTCAAATTGTTAGAAGAACAAATAAAAATGAATAATTTCCAATATGTGATTTTTATCATGTTTTATGCTAACATTTTTACAAGATATACCATTTTATCCTCAAAACAATCTTACAGAATAAGTATTAATAATAGCATTGTAAATTAATAATCAGATAATTGACACTAAATAATTTGCCATAGTTCAAATTGTAACTACTGAATGGACAATCATAACCCAGCTGCATAATGTGGGTTGTACCGAATTCTCTTGCTGGCAATAGCAATGCTATTTGGAGGAGGTTAAACTTTTAAGATTCACTCAGATATTGTTCCCTATATTCCAACATATATTTAATGAGATTTACTGGTTATTATGACTTGTATTTGTCAGTTTTTTAATAGAATATTCAAGCTATTTGGAGGAGTTATTAGAAACACAAGTAACACACATATGTGTGTTTTAGCTTAGTGGTAAATGTAATTCAGCTAGAAATGGATTGTCTATACAATAAGTAGATAGTCTTTGGAAAATACAGACTTAAAATTATTTTTATTCAGGAAATTGGGGATTTGTAT